>BSBK01008353.1:0-143317 GCA_027943335.1 Chamaecyparis obtusa | reverse complement strand
TATTTCTCTTCATTTAAAAAATCATGACATAATCTTATGTTCTTTAATAATCCCATTGATATTAATAATCTATCGCCATTTAATTTAACCAAAAATAAAATTGACGCACCTTTCACAAACAATCAAATATTTCTAACAACAAGAATAATGTTATTTTTCATTATGTGAGGTCCTACACCGACCCATCTTAGTTTGAGAGTTGTTTTGACACTTGGTTCATCTTAATAATACATTGTTTAGAGACATTAGACTTATTTTGGATTATGATTTTCCACCATTATACCTTTTGTGATGATTATTATAGATTTATTTGATGATGATGTTAGTCATACTCTTTATATGCTCGTATTGGTTTTCATGCTTATCTTATGATATATGAATTCTAATTCTGCATTTGTTACATTATCTTATAGAATAGTAAATGTTGATAGTGTTGTGGTTCAATGATTAACTTAGGGTTACTTGTTTATATCGAAATTGAAATTACATTTTGATGTTTGAAGAATTAGGGTATAATGAGGATTATTTTTATGATTCAAGAAATGTATTTCCTTTATATATATTGAATTTAGATGTTATTATTTCACTTTCGATATGATTATATATGCATTGAGTTTATGAGATACTGACATTGAAATCAAGTGTGTATTATTATGACCATAGTTTTAAATGTGGGGAAACAAAGATGGATCCATGTGAAAATTAGTTTTAAGCCAAGGTCGACTCTTAGAAGAGAATGACCTCATTGTTACATGATGCGTATATGAATGATGTACATGAATGATGTTGTAAATGTTTGTAAATACATAATTTGACGTAAATGTAATTATGTAAATGTAAATGTAAATGTTAAAAATCTACTAGACATACCAAGTGTGTAATGTGATGTGTATTTTTGCAAGGCTATTGTGATGAGATGACATGCCTAAGTGGAAAGTGGATCCTACTTTTTCCTTAGGTTATCTTGTGTATCCCTAGGCTTGGTTAGTGGTTTAGGAAACCAAGGTTTATGTCACCATGATTCTATTTTCAGATGCAAATTTTACTAGTATTTTTGAAGGGTTATTTGGAGCCCTATGGTGTAATTAGAGTGGGTTTTAATACTTGCCTTATGATATATGCTCGTATTGGTTTTCATGCTTACCTTATGATATATGAATTCTAATTTTGCATTTTTTATGTTATCTTCTAGAATAGTAAATGCTGATAGTGGTGTGGTTCAATGATTAACTTAGGGGTACTTGTTTATGTGAAAATTGAAATTACATTTTGATGTTTGAAGAATTAGGGTATAATGAGGATTATGTTTATGATTCAAGAAATGCAGCTCCTTTATATATACCGATTTTAGATTTTATTATTTCACTTTCGATATGAGTATATATGCATTGAGTTTATGAGATACTGACATTGAAATCGAGTGTGCAATATTATGGCCATGGTTGTAAATGTGGGGAAACAAGGATGGATCCATGTAAAAATCAGTTTAAGCCAAGGTCGGCTCTAAAAAGAGAATGACCTCATTATTATGTGATGCATATATGAATGACGTACATGAATGATGTTGTAAATATTTGTAAATGCATAATTTGATGTAAATGTAATTATGTAAATGTAAATATAAATGTTAAAAATCCACTAGGCAAGCCAAGTGTGTAATGTGATGTGTACTTTTGTGAGGCTATTGTGATGAGATGACATGCCTAAGTGGAAAGTGGATCCTACATTTTTCTTATATTATCTTGTGTATCCCTAGGCTTGGTTAGTGGTTTAGGAAATCAAGGTTTATGTCACCATGATTCCATTTTCAGATGCAAACTTTACTAAAGTTTTTGAAAGGTTATTTGAAGCTCTATGGTGTAATTAGAGAAGGTTTTAAGTTCCCCAAGGCACAATCATGGGTTAGGGGGCAAAGTTTCACCATTTTCACTTCTCTAGGCTTTCATATTGCCGCTCTAACTAAGCCATCTTTGGTAATGACGAATTTGGAAATATTTTCTAGGTTAACTCACCTTCCCATATTTTGAATTACATTCCATTTCCATAGCAAGGGCTGGCAAGTTACCAAGGATCTAGAAACCTAACTTACTTTGGGATGAGGGAATGAGAGAGTGAGGTTTGAGAGTCTTTAGGAAAATGAGACTAGGAAGTTAGACGCTTCATGACTATGCTAGTTTGGTTTTTGAGAGGGAGGGACTTAGGAAATTCTAGTAATTTTTAAGAAGTGAAGCAAGCTAGGAAGCAAAGGGATAGCTCTTCTACAAACCTCCATTGTCATTGCTTAGGAAAAAGGTTGGTGGTTCTACCTTGTTTTTTCATGTTATTGTATTGTGAAGATGGATCTTTTGTCTAAGATTGTAATGTTTGGTTTTCCTTACGCTCAAGTATATTCTATCATTGTATCTCCTTTTTGTGTTTATCAATTGTGAAATGGATGTGCAAGATAATTCTCATCCTTGAGAGG
Organism: Chamaecyparis obtusa; assembly: GCA_027943335.1. NCBI lineage: Eukaryota > Viridiplantae > Streptophyta > Pinopsida > Cupressales > Cupressaceae > Chamaecyparis > Chamaecyparis obtusa. The sequence continues at coordinate 140,853 of BSBK01008353.1, read as the reverse complement.
ATTTGAGAATGTCTTGGGGTGAAGGGCTTAGTTGGGAAATCCATGTGTTTGAGAGCTTGGATGTATGGGCATCCTTGAAGCCTACTTATGTTATACCTTGGGGGCTATACGAGATGTTTTTGATACTCTTGTGATGATCTAGTATGTTGGAAGGGAGCCTTGTGAAGGCATATAAGATTTTTTAGTAGTACTTGTTTTGTTTAAGTATTGCATCTCTATATGAGATATTTCCACCTTCACCCATATTGGGATCAATTATGAATTCCTATGTGCTATCTTGGAATTGGGAGTGAAATTTGTGATGTCTACGTTCTTGTTGTTGAATGTGGGTGTTCATTTTTTGTATCTCATCCTTCCTTGTTTCCCCTAGCTCGGAGGTGGCAATGTAATGGCCTAGGCTAGGAGGTGATCCTCCATGGCTATGTGGTCAATTCCTTTGTGATGCAGGTCTTGCTTGAGTATGAATAGATGAAGTTGTTGATTTGAAGATGAAAGAAAAATTGAAGGAATAATTTAGGTGTGTCAAGCCTAAAAGAATTTGTTCTATCCAAAATGGAAATTCATGTACTTGTAAATGTATAAAGAGCAAAGTTGTAATTAAAGTTTGATTAAATACTCTTGTATGAAGAATTCTACATTAGGTGTATTTTCATAATAATTCTTAGCAAAGATTGAATATTTCATAGTAGATAAATTTCCTGTAATTATAAAGGAAAACTGTTATTGTTGTATGAATTTTGTGAAAACATGAAATAGTTTTACTTTATTAATTGATTTATTTCCTGAAAACTCTATGTTGTTTGAAATGGTGAAATTTTCTAGGTTTAGAAAATAAAACATGATATGCAAATGATTAAGTTTTCTAAAAATAAAAAAATAAAAAAGTAAAATAAAGTAGCATTCATTTAAAAGTCATTTATTTGCTATTCTATTTGTAATAAACATCTGGATTTTATTAAGGGGTAATTATGTTGTGTTTTGCCCAGTAGATTTTGGCCATTACAAATTAACTATAAAATATAATCTTTATTTTGAAGGAAAAGATTTGTAATGATAGTAGTAGGATAACAAATCATACAAAAAGGAAGATGTTGACATGCAAGAATAGGTCAAAGAGGAAATCCCCAATTCTATAAAAGACCTCTTGGGTCACCCGTCAGTTGATCTTACTATCAAGGAAGATAAAACCCACCCTCCTCAGTCCCCTACTGAAGGTGCTGACATGCAGGAATAGGTCAAAGAGGAAATCCCCAATTCTATGCAGGACCTCTCGGGTCACCTATCGGTTGATCTTACTATCAGCAAGGATAAAACCCACCCTCCTTAGTCCCCTACTGGCACTATTTCAAAGAATCATGACCCTATAACTGAAGAGAATGAAGAAGAGGGCACTAACTAGTCACCTATAAGGATAGATGAAATAGAATATGCCTCTGGGGGGAGTATAATAGTCAGGATATGGGGAAAGGCAAAAGGGTCTGGAGAAATTTCAACATCAACATAGTGTGAATGGGAATAATTAGGGAGGATGTCCACCCTCAAATATTGGAGGAAAAGGAAGGAAAATTCCACAAGGAAGAATTGATAGACCCAACACTGGTTGTTCTAAGTGATAAAGCTAGGGAGATGGACATGGATTTCCTCAATAACTCCAAGAATTGCATGTTGGATTAGTTTAGATCTTTCAAATGGCTCTACCATGAGATTGAGAATCTCAAAGAAAAAATTCAGGGCAAGGACAAGGAAAACATCACAGAGAAAAAGCTAAACCTAGAAACCAAGGTCCAACACATGGAATCCAAAATGATAAGCCTTGAAAAAACCCTTAAGGGTGTTGCCAAGAAAATTTTTAATATCCTCAAAACATCCAATGAAAACCTAAAGATGTTAATCAAAAAGATGGAAGAAAAAATGGAAACTATGACTGTTCAAAGGATAAGAGAGGATGAGAAGGAGCCCACTGAAGGACCAGGAAAAAGAACCAGGGCTAGAATCAAGAAAAATAGGGTGAAAATTAATCCCTAATGATCTCAAGTTCAAAACGTGAGACACTGTTCAACTGATGGAGGCCCTCGAAAGCAATGCAGTTGTCATGCTCAAGAGCTTGGCATAACTAGTTATGGTGCCCTTCTTTTTGGCCTTGTTTTGACTTTCTTTATTTTCTCTTGTTCAGCCCTGTAGTGGCCTATTCCTTGCTACTTTGAACTACTTTACTCTGCTTGGTTTTCATGCCTTTCTTTAGATTATACTCTATTATAGGTTTTAGGATCCTTGCAAAACCTGTTTTACTTAATAAAAACAAACCATACAAACAAATAATCAAATTAAAAAATATTTATATAAATAATTATAGTAACATATAATGTGATGGGGTAACGTGGGAAAATTTTGAGTGCATGTACAAATTCAAAACTTGTACATATAACCAATAGGTAACTAATGACATGGCTAATATATAGAGACAAAAACATAATTTTGTAACCAATAAACAATGGTAACTATGAAATAATATATATCTTAGACACAAATAACTAACCTTGGAATACTTGGTAGTGCAATATACATTAATACTCCTATGGACAACACTAATAGGCCACATAAAATATCCAATAATGTTATTAGTACTTGCCGATAGGCTAAGTACTATTGCAATGAGTTTCAGATTTCCTATTTAACTATTGATTAAACCAATGTCTCTAGACCAATCAAAAACTATTATATTTATTATTGTATTATATATTTTATATTTGGTATAATAAAAAATGATAAATTTTTAACTTTATCATACATAAAAACTATTTATTAAAAACTTGATTGGCTAAATAATTTGAAGTATTATACACCAAATTTGTGGAATTCTTCTAACTACCTAATTGGGAGTTATGGTGTTCCATGGGTCCCACATTATTTTTATTCTAACTTAAAACCATTTTGAATAGTTTCTTTATTTTTATTTTTAATAACCAAGATATATTATATCATTAAATCCCTACCCTACTAGGCTCCACTACATAGATATCAATTTGTTTATGTTTTTTTTTAAAGCAACAGCTAAAAAGGGTGTTGACCCGTAGAACATAACGCAAAATAAGGAATTAACATAGAGTTAATCACCAAAGAGTGCAGCTAATAGCTGACAACATGAAGTAAGAGTTATACCTCGATCAAAAACATAGAAATAGGAGAACAAGCTCCACCACATAATGAGAGTATTAAAATAGTTCAAATTTAACCAAGCAAGGTGCCACATAGGGCTAAAAACCTAAACCAAAGTATAGAGAAAACTAAAATAAACATAGTAAAACAAAAATGGAGGCAAGGAATCAACAACATTCTCCATCCTCCTACTCACAGGGCTCTAGCATGTTATTTTACAATCCATAAGTGCTTTGACAACAGAGTATCAACCCACTCCTCATTGAGGAAACTGAAGACCTCACGATTGCTTTTGATAGCTTTCATATCCTCTATGGCCTTCTCATTGAGTAGACAAAGCATAGTAGTAGAGGCATGCATAACTTTAAGAGCAAATTTACTCACATCTTTTAACTGCTTCTTCATGGCTTCCAGGTCCTTGGAGAGATTTAGGACCGTGCTTTCCATGGTATCAACCTGGAACTTAATTTTTCCCATTAACCCACTACCAAAGTGCCCTTTGTTCTCATTCAAGTCCTTTTTCGTTCACCTCTTCCATAGCCACATTAGTTTGAGTAGCTCCCACTACCTTAACATCCTGCATGACAATAACATTGACTGGGCTTTCTTTGCCAAGGGATCCAACAAAACCTTCATCCTAAGCAAAGACCTCCTTCTTATACATGAGCTCTTTGATGGCCCTTTTACTTTGCTCTTTAGTAAGGTGGGTAGAGCGGCAGGTGGAAGTAATCTAGGGCTTAGAAGCATGACCACAGTCCAGATTAATCACAATCTTTTTGTGCTTTTTGGAAGGAGGCAAGGGGTCATCACCAGGGTTAACGACATGCTTTAGAGAGCTATTAGTGGGTTGATTTTTAACAGACATAGGGCTAGAAGTGATACAGGAGCATCCTGGGTGTAAGAGCAATCTTGCATCACCCAAAAAAAAATATTTCTATTTTTATATTCAATAAGGGCTATTTTGTGCAGAGCTACTATTTATGGAAAGTTACTATTTTTGGTAATTTTTGTATGTGCTCAGAATGATTTGATTTCTTTCTTGGAGGTTCATTTTGGTCATATAAGTCTGCCAGTAAAGTTTCATTGCCAGATCAAGTGTATATTGGAAGATATTGAAGATTTTCGGTATTGGCAGCAGGGTACAGAAACTTTGAACTCAGTTTTGAAGGCTTTAGAGGCCCTGGATGAGGTCAAAAATTTGGGTGACAAGCGCTTGCGCTAGTCAAGCCTGTAGAGCGCTTCGTGGCATTTCTGAAATGGGGTTATAATAGCTGATCGGGTCAACTGGTGATGACTTATGGTCTTCGGAAGTTGGGCCACCTGAAATGGCAAAAAATAATTTTCTTCAACATTTTTGTTCGGGTTTCAAAGGTTATCTTGAGCTGACTATGATGTAATAAAATGTAAAATAAAATAATTCTAAGTTTGGTCGGCCTTATTGGCTAAAATTCTAGAACCTTCCCAGGCAGTGGATAATTGCCTATATAAGGAAGGCTGTATTATTGTCTTAGGTAGTTCAGAATAGTTTTGGGTAGTAGATCTGGGTAATAGTTCGAGGCTTTGTCCTACAAAATATTGTAAGGGAATGCCCATGTGGCTTTGCATATTGTAATTCTGAAAGTTTGTAATTCCACATTTGTGGAGATAATAAGAAGCCAATTTTCTGTTCTTGCATATTGTTGTTGTTTCTCTATTTCTGTTATGTGTTTGTGGTATTAAGGGGAGCACCCTTCATCAAGAAGTCAGGGTCGCCTCATCCTTAGACTCAGTGGGAGTGGGAATACCCTAATTAAGGGACATCGAGGGTGATGCGGGATGAAGGGAGGTTTGTGAAACCTGTGGAGGCGGAGCAGGGCAAAGGGCCTGGTGAAAATTATAAAGGCAAAGGATGAGACCCTAGTGCAAATAAACTGGGTTTTTGCCAATGGAGACAGCCTCATTAACCGTCTTCACATTAGCTTCTAAAGAATGTAGTAGGAAGAAGGGAAAATAAATTAATAGCTTATGGCAAAAATGATTTAGGAAGGGGAGGTGATAGTTGTAAAATGTACCAAATCTGCCCTCCAAAGTAAAGTACTTTATCACTAGTCTACACATTTTGGGCCAAAAATCTGGTAGCTCAGACATAGTGTAACCACCATTTATTGGTGTCAGCGTGGGGTCATCCTTGAAGAATTGCATGAAATCCATCTTTTCCTAGGTCTTCGCTGTCTTTCTTCACTTCCTTCCAGTCATAGGCATGCCCATGGCCTGCCCAATGACATCTTCATTAACTTGGAAAGTGATGTCATTGATAGTAATCTGCCTGTCATTCCAAGTCTTGGCAACCTATCTAGAAATCATCTCATCATGGCCTTGGAGGCACTCCATAAATGACATAATACCTCCCTCCTAGCAGAAGTACATGACCATGGGATCCATGGCGAACTCATCCTCAATCTAGTCAGGTTCGATTCTTTTTCTGTCCCCTCCCATAATCTTTGAAAAAAGTTGTTTGCAGAGAAAACTAGGGTAAGCTCTCTCCCCATCTTCGGCTCTCAGAAGAAACTCATAGCACAAATTACAAAGGCAAAAATGAAAGCCAAACAGAGGTTTTGGAGTCGTGTCAATAAGCTAGAAGCAATTAATGCCTTGATTGTCTTGGATTTCATAAATCTTAGCCACCGTGGTTAAAAAGTGAGAAGTACACATTAACTCACATTTAAAGTAATTTGTTTATGTTAAAAATAGAATTATTATTAATAAATATTTATTTTAATATAAATTCTTCACATATTTTTTATTATAGATTATATTTTTTTAGAAATTTATATTTAATAATTATTTTTTTAATTTTTACAATTATGACTATTGAAATAAAGTTTTGAAAAAAACTATAATTTTTTAATTAATTTAAAACTAAAATGAAATAAAATTCTTAATTAATTTAAAGTATATAGTAAAAAATTTAAAAGTATTTTTAAAGTAAGATTTTAATTGTTAAATTAAAAACATAATAAAAATCTAAAAAGTAAATGACACTAGAGGCAAGTACTCACCACTACATGGCACTTGTTAGTACTTGTTGATAGGCTAAGCAAGTACTATTGTAATGATTTTTTGATTTCTTGGTTTAACTCTTGATTAAAACAATGTGTATGGACCAATTAGAAATTAGGATATTAGTTATTTTATTATATATTTCGTACTTTGTATAGTGAAATTAGAATACTTTTAAGTTTATAATATGTAAAAATTATTTATTGATAATTTGATTGGTTAAATCGTTTGAGCTCTTATACACAAATTTTTTGAAATTCTATTTCTCTTCCACATTTTTTTATTTTAAGAAAAATTTGTGGATTAAAAATTTATTCTCAACAAATGAGATGGATCTACCACTCTCATCCCACCAAAATCAAAGTAAATAAATATTTACTTTGTTAAAAATAGAATTATTGCTCAAAATATTTATTTTAAATTTAAATTATTTTAAAAAATGAATAGATTATAAAATTATATAAATAATATTTATGACATATAATTATACTTTTAATTTTAATATGATTTTCTATTAAATTTAATATGTACAACAAATAAATTATAATTATTATTTTTTTCAAATATATATTAACTATTTCATAATCTAATACACCTATCTATTTTCTTAGGATTAAATTGGGAAAATACTAAAAAAACTTCTTTTTTTCAAATTTTCCTATGTTTTAATAACCTGCATTTTTTAGGGTGTTCGGTGCATTTCTGGGCTTGGATGCTATCCAAAAGTACTAATGGAACATTGTCACTTTTGAAATGTGGATCTAGATCTTTTGAATATCTTTCCAACGCATCAAACAATTTGCAATTCGGAGCTAGGACTAGAAAGTTATGCCTTCTCCAAGTTGACCTAAATTTTATATATAGTTTTTTGATAATTTTTGATAGTTCAAATAGTTTATTTATAATAAATATTATGATGGCTCTTCATTTCACTTCCAAGGGATTCTGATGACCCTTGGGATCCATCAAATTTGTATAAACTCCAGTATTCGAATAGAATGGATCAATTTTTGGTTTGCAATCTTGTTGTTAATACTTCTCAATTTTCGTGTTGAATTCTACAATACTGCAGGTATCACACCAAGTATTGTAATCTGGTTTCATAAATTAGATCACTATTATTCAAACAATAACCATTATTAATACAACCTATTTAATTTAATATTTTAATGTTTCATACTCTAAATTCAATAATTTAAAATTTTTTGTTTTTCATAGAAAAAAGTAGCAAGAGGGTGCTGGCCCGTGGTACAGAGGGCCAGAAGTACATTAACAACATATTAATAGCACTATTCGAGAGCAGTTCATCAGTAGAATGTTAGCAGGAAAACCAATATCTAATCTGCCTCTATCAAAAATAAATAAAATAGTTATTTTCAAATATATCAAACAAGAGTATCTTAAGAATTTTTAAAAAACATATTGCAAGTAGCATGTTGTGCAGGGCTAGACCAGGAACCAGACAAAAAAACCTTAAAACAAGGAAGCATCCTAAACAAAAATACAAACCTCATGGAAGCAGTAGTTAAGATCTCCCACCCAGATCTTTAGACATTAGGGTCTTGGCCCACTCTTCCTGCAGGAACAGAAAGAGGTCTTTGTTGTCTTCGTAAGCCTCAAGTTTGCCACTAGCCAATGTTTCCTACACAGTGCAGAAGGCCTAGCCAACGCATGTATGATCTTAAGAGAAAACTTGTTAGTGTCCATAATGCAATTTTTGATGTCCTCCATGTCCTATTTGAGGCTAGATATCTCATTGTCCAGCTTTAAGAATTTCATCTTAAAGGAGCCTTTAACCCTATCATTACTATCGAGAGACCTAGAGTGGTGCTTAGTATGGGGGGACTTGGTCTATTTCTCATTGGGGGAGGCTAGGGGTGGGGTTATATTCTGGGGAATCTCCATAGTTTTGTTGGGGTTCAGGGGGGATCATCATAAGAGCCCTCAACACAATCAGTAAAAGGGGAGTCATTTTTCAAAGGGGACTTCTCCTTTAGGGCTATTTCCTTGATTCTGATTTTACATTTTTCCTTAGCAATTCTATTAGATCATTGGCAGGTAGAGCCCCAAAAATCAACCTCCAACTTGACGTGGCTGTCCAAAATCCTCTATTTTTGGGTTTCCTTTTAGTCTCAGGGTTAGTGTTAGTCTCCTTCATTTCGTTAGCTTCTAAGGACTCTGAGACATATAATTCATCAAGCTTCTCCATCCTTTTAAAACTATTTATCACACATCTCTTACTACTTTTTCCATCTTTTGGGGCAAGACCTATTTCCTAGATAGATCCTGGATAGAGTGGGAGGTAGATTGAGTGGGGTTGTTAGTTTTCGAAGGAGAATCCTCCTGGATGACTTCTTTGATAACAGGGGGAAGTTGGGGCGGAGGGTAGATGGCCTTATGTCTAAGATAGGGATCTACTTTTTAGGGTTCTCCCTAATGTCTAGGATATTACTTTTAATAGAATGAAGGAGGTGAAAGGAAATGGATATGAGATCCTTGTTCCTGATATGATTGAGAAATGGTAAATGGAAATAGTAAAACACTATAAATTTACCTTCTAGGGTGAAATACTTCATCATAATGAGGCACAACTTGGGCCAAAACTCTGAGAGCTCCTCACAATTGAAACCTCCAGACTTCTTCACCGGTTTCTCCCCTGCCCTAAAGAATTATTTGAGGCTGGTAAGGTTTGGTGTCTTACTAGTCTTTTTATACTTTCTCCCTTCAAAGGAGAGCTTAGTTTCCTTAGCTATAACTTCCTTGTTGATTTGGAAGTGAATACTGTAATACCCCAAAATTGGCACCTTACAATTCTAATCAATTTTGGTGTATTTCTTCAATTTCTATATCAAAGAAGTTGTATTGTACTAGGCAATTTTGTCTCCTATCTGACTTTATTTGACTTGGTGTCAAATGTAAAAACCCTAAAATTTTATTAATCATACACTATATTTAATTCGTAAATATTCAACTTTATTGGCTATACAATCCCTATGATTAATTAATTTAATTATAAAGTCCTAGTGCTTTTAATTAAATTAATTCCACCCTCTTTAGCTAATACACATCATGGAATTAAATAATTATTTAGGTATTTGAATGGACATCTTTATTTAGATTTAATTAATTCAAATTATTTGAAAGTTCACCCATATGTGGCAATAATCCATTCTTTTAATTAAATAATTCTTCAATATTTTTCTCATCTTCTTCCATGGAAATGAAGAGTCAGCCGTTTCATTTCAAGAAACTCTTCATCCTTCCTCTAGGCTTGTATATATTATGAACCTTCACTTCTTCATTTTGGAGGCAATTGTGAGAGTATCTAAACTATAATCAATTTTCATCTCAATTATTTCATGTTTCCAAGATTTTATTGCATTTTCATAATTAGTGTAATTTGCTTATTATTTTAGCTTAATTATTATATCTCTTTCAAGTTCTAGGATTAAATATGCACTTCATTCTTAGATTCATTCAATCTTCATCTTAGATTAATTACAATTTGTTCATCTTTCAAGTTTTCAAAATCCTTCATATTAGCTTGGTGTTTTGGTTGTTGGCTCTTGTACTGAGAATAATTCAAACACCCCAACTAATTAGGAGGCAACAGGTTGGATCAATAGAATCTTGTGAATTTGGTAACTCATACTCATTTTCGTGATTCCATGATCGAGAAATGACTATGTTGTGCCTATGGCTGGATTAGAGGTCCACGTTTAGCTATAAATATTTTGGCACCCACCATGGCATAGAAAACTAATTTCTCACCTCACTCTCAAAATTTTTCTGATAAGAAATTTAAGTTCTATTGTGTGTCCATACTTCACTATGTATAGAATCTCACACAAGATTTCTGAGCATGTCAAGTGAAGTTTTGCTCTCAATAGTATTCTCTCATGTGAAGAAACACCTTGTTGCATAGGCCTCTTTCATTTCCTCTCATGCAATGCAGTACTTTCTCACGTGAAGTTTTGCCATCAGTCATTAAATTTTCTTGATTCTACAATTTACTCTTACTTTTCCTAACATTTACTTTCTACTATTGATTTCATATTTCTAATTTTTGATATAGTGTAACAGTGGTCTACAAATTGCTTGTCAAAGATCATAAAAACTTGCTGACAGTTTTCTTGCAGGATGATTATCGAAGACATTCTATAAATGTTGTGGTTGTTTACTATTTTTCATTCACATAGTCTAACTAGCGCCTTGTTAAAATTTCTTAAGGGTCTTGATAGTGAGCTAGGGTAATAGGCTCTTCATTACATGGAAGTGATGCCCATGGATGAATTAGAGATCTAGATCTTACTAATATGATAGATACCTAGGGAAGTGGGGAAAGGTAGTGAATCTTTGGTACATTTACTTGTTAGGGGATTATGCTCTTCTCTCTTTGAGAGAACTAGAAACCCAAAAGCTTGTAGATTGGTTAAGGAGGAGCTATCTCAGTGATGAATATGTCTTGCGTGTTTGGGTAAGGTGAAGAGGTAGAGAAGTATGCTCTTTAGAGGGCTTGCCAAAAGTTGAACCTCCAGGAATGACCCAAGTGAGTACGCACCTATTGTCGGTGATTTCACCTCTCTATAATAAATAATTCTTTGTTGAGTCTAAAGAATCCAAATCCATGTTAACTTCCTTCTCTTGATTTTTACTATCATCTTGAGAAGGCTTTGTTTTTTGTACTGAGTGGTGCCGCTCCTAACCCTGCTTGCAGGGGTGTATGAATTTCAAGTGTTGGTGTGGCTGCAAGGCCCTAGCCCTATATTGAGGGCACTGAAGGTTAGTATGAATGAAGCCAACTAAAAAATTTCTTAGTTAGTTGCCTACACAGATCACCTCCGAAAGGAGAAATAATCATTGTGCAGGGAGGGGAAATAATCTCTCTCGTAGACTCTCACCATAGGCATGCACCTAGACATTTTAAGGTGGTATATTACAGTGGTCCCTACTTCAAGGGTAACTTTTGAACATATATTATTGAGTCATTAGAAACATCAAAAATATGGGCACCCTCTAGGGGGTGACACGGTTGTGTGAGGTGAATGTATGTGCATAAGCTGTGAGGTACATATTTTTTCTTTTCTACCATTTTCTTTGTAGGGATAACTATGTGTTTGTTATTGAGTCTTAAACTTGTCCATCATGATTAAACAAAGACTCCCATGATTATGCCAAGTTGCTTTGTCCATGGTTGAACTATTTGCAAATGGTTCTTATCTCACTATTGCTTGATCTAAAACTTCATGCTTCTAAATGATTGCTTGCAACATTCAAACCAAGATTATTGATTCAACTGTCCTTCAAACTATCTAAAAACTAGAAATTTTGTTGGAGAATAGTTCAAGCTATGTCTCGAAACCTAACTTTCTACCTCGAAAACTATGTCGAACTATGGAACTTTAATTCTTTCCCATGCAAAATTTCACTTTCTAGAGCACTTACTTGCGCAAGATTTCATTCTCTCATGTGAATCTTAGCACTTTCTCACATAGCCCAACACTTTCTTGCGTGAACCTATATCATGGTTTCAAAAATAGCAAGCTTATTCCTATTGACTGGTCAACTTTTTGTCTAATCTAATTTTTGTCTCAAGTCTGTTTGCCTATTTTCCTATCATCCACTATCTAAAACTGAGTGTCTCGAGCTATGAACTGAATGATTTTGCTTAACCTCACAATTGTCTCCTTGTTATTTGTCTCATCTTTTGTGCTTTTGTACCTCACATTGTGATAGTCTTATCTCAGCTATTCTAGCCATTCTCTTGACAATTCGTGTCGGGTGCAACTCACATCTTGGTTGTTCAAGACTTAATCTCCTTTTCATTATTCCTAGAGATAGAGTTTTAGTATTGTTCTAAGTCCTCTCTCGATACTTAAATCTTCATCTATGACTGTTATGACTAGAAGTGGCAACATCTACCCCATTTGTGGTACTGGACAAGGTAGAGGTAGATCTCATAATCAGGAAACAAGTTGTCCCAAAACTATCATGTAATCTAAATATTGTGAGGGTTCCTCAAGTTATTCATTGAGTACTTTGAAAGATAGCCCATCGCAACCATCACCTCCAGTATTCTAAGAGTGTTTTAATCCGTTGTTTCAAGTGCAGCCTGACTTCTCATTTCAAGAACAAGACAACTCATTCTTCCAAAATAACTCATTGTTTCATAACTTTGGAAGACCACTCCCTCAAACTCATCCTATTATTGAACCTATCGACCCTACTGAAGATATCAACTCATTTGAATTTGTCAACCCTCTCGATCTTGTTCATGCACCAAAAGTTACCTTAGCTGTTTCCTTTTGACATCGTTCATATCATTTTACTGAGTCATCATTTGCTACACAATCCTATGTTGACAAGATGGGAGATCCATTCAACTTCCAACCAGACAAATACAAGCAAACTCATGACCAATCTCAAAACAACCAACATCATAGTCAATCTTCCAATCACCAATGCCATACCCAACCTCAAAATGATCAATGTTATGATTGTAATATCCTAGCTCATTTAATTAATACAAACCAAATTTGACATATGCATAAAATATTTATAGAATCTCAACAAGGCTTATGATTATAACTAATGTGTTTGAGTAGATATATTCTTATTTTTATTAGCAAACCAGATATCTATATGAGTTGTAAGACACATTTGTGAAAATGAATTATTGAAATTAAACCAAGTTTCAAAATAGTTTATAATAGGAGATCTAAGGATTATTGTAATGCATTTATGGCATCTGTTCTTATTATCACTATTATATGCACCCTAAAATGGTCACCTAGACTTTGGGCCCCATTCTTGAATTTATCAATTTCTTGAATCAACACTTAGCAATTTTCAAATCAATTTCTCTTGATCAAATCCTAATTCTAGATCATTTATTCGATTATATTCCATGGATTAACCATTTTATCCAAAGTCTTTATTTAATTAAAAATAATTTCTTCCCCTTTTATTAAATAAAAAGCCCCCACTTTTCCTCTTATCCTAAGTTGCATAAATAAAGTATTATTCTTATTTTATAAAAAGAAGAAAAGACCTTTTTGTCTCACATGCGACACAAAAGTCAACTCTTCTTTCTTATTGGAGAAGACTTGTGCACATGGATTGATCCCTCTTTTAAACTGCACCCTTGATCAACTCTTTTACCTCTTAATCTCCATGGTCCATTCTGTTTCAATTCCTTTAAAAGGAGAGCTCTTTTCTCATTTTAGAATCCAACTTTTGAATACTAAACTTATGCTAAAAAAATTTCTTGGAGATTTTGGAGCTTTAAAGATCTTGTTGCATTTAGCTTTCATTTTGCATTTTAGCTTTCATGGCATCTAGCTTAGTTTCTTTTATGTTCTAGATTAACTCACATAGCTTAATTAGCAAGGATTTGTAATACTTTCATTTTATTTCATAGCTTAGTTGCATTCTTCATTCTTAGCATAGTTGTATTGCATTTTCATTTAGATTCTTGAAGATATTGGCATTCTTGCACTTGTCTCATTGAATCTCCCATTGTGTGGTTGACTAGCAAGGTCATATGCTTCATAGCTCTAGCTAAGAGCAATCTAAAATCCTTGCAACTCCATGCATAGGGAGCTCTAGGTCACATTCTCAAGGTTTCCCATTCATGGATTCTCTTGGAAGTAATGACTTAGAGAAGTGCACATAATTTGAGTGTACATTTTTTTGGTGCCCACCATGGGGTAGAACACTCTTGTTTTGTCCTTCTTTTTATGCATTTTGGTCAATTTTTGTCATTAAATTAGCTTGTTGTTTCGGCTCTATTTTCTATTTTTTTGACAGATTATCATACAATAGTCTTCTAGTATCATGCAATATTTTATTATATACCTATGCAATACTTTTCCAATAAAAGTATCATTCAGTCATACAGGTTTCTGTCACATAGCCATACAGAACTTCATCACCTAGACACAGTACAATATATTGCATAGAGAGAAAATATTGCACTAGTATGCTGCAAAGTATCATGCGACTCTTCTGCTGACAAAACTATTGCCTGGGCCTAGCAGTGAGTGATTCTTGGTCTTTTCTTGAAAAGATGTGGTTTGTTAGCTTGCTAATTTTGATTTTTTGTGTTAGATAGGGTTTTATTTGTAGATTCCATTTGGTTTTATTGTGCTAACCATTGTGTGGCTAACAATTTGTACTTGTAGGTGTACCCACATTTCTTGAATATTTGCTAAAAGAATGCATGTCAAAGCTTCACATGGACAAGGGCTACTAATCCTTTTTGCAGGGCTGCCCAAAAGCATAAAGATAATGAAGTGCTTGTTCATTTATTTTATTTTTAAGTGTAGCATATACTAGTTTGTTTCTTTCCTAGGCACTTAATATCTTGTTGTAGGAGTCTTTCGGTGGTAGGAGAGTATGCTCTTCACCTTTGTAGTGAACCAAAAATCTTGACCCATCTTTAGATTTTGAAAGCAAGAGGCTAATTGAACATTGCTTGGTGTCTTTGGGAAAGATTTTTGAGATATGAGAGTATGCTCTTCACCCTTGTGGTGAACCAGAAATCCCGACCCTCAAAGGTTGATCCACTTTTTTTTTAGTTTAAGATCCTTTAGTAGGCCTACTCTTGAGTAATTAAGAGGAATAATCCAAGTGGGGACAAGCTAATACCAAGCTATTCTAACCCACTATAAACTCAAGGCTATCAAGGACACAAAACATTGGTAGATGTATTACTTGTCTTCATTTAGTGTGAGTACTTGTGGGATTGTGACCATGAGGAAAATGCTAAGCAAGAATGCTTAAGGTACTCTTGTGGCAGCAAGGTCCATTACTTGCCCCAAGGTAAGGAGTCCCTTTGGGGAGCAAGAGGGGTATTATGAATGGAAGCCCTTACTAAGAACCATAGATAGAAACTACCCAATTTTTCTACATAGCATCTTGGTACAAGGATTGATCCTAGTGGACTAACCTAGATCACCCCAAGACTACTCACCATCTATGTTCTTTGGTTGTGTCATTGGCACTTCCACAACAAAGCCAATATCTATTGTGGGTAACCACTTTGTGAGAGGCAATGGGACATCAAGTGTGGGCCAAGTTGTTAAGTATTGAACCTTTGTCTTTTTAGGCTAGTAAGTGCTTGAATTTTTCTCATTGTGATCTACCTGTGTAAATGTTCTTGGACATTAAACATCATGGTAGTGCTCATAGGATTTTTCTGTTTTGATATCCCAAGTGCTTGTCTTGACAAGGTTTCTTTTTCCCTTGTGAAAGTGTTTTATGACATGTTTGATCACCTACTATTTGCAAACTTGTCTAATTATTGTTGTCAATGTGTTTGAAATCAAGAATTTCAACTTACCAAACTACAACTTTGACCAAATTGCCTTCAAGACTATGATTTATACATTCACTGGTCAAGAGTCATATGATACTAAACATTCATCGTACATTGGTCTAAATTTTGTCATGTGATACTTCGTTGTTGATTTTGTATCACCTGCATGATATATGCATTATTGCACCACCTATCTAGAAACTATCGCACTGTTTCTAGTGAAATATCGCATTGGAAAATTGTATCACGCTACTATCCTGCAAACTATCACACAAATCCATTTTTTTGTCTTACTACTATCTGCAATCTAAAGCTAATTTGTGTCATTTCTAGTCTTCCTTGGTTGGTCTAGGTGAGATCTTAGGTTATATGACATGTTTCTCCACATCCAAATGAACTTAAATTGTATCAAGTTGCACAAAATGACTCTTGGTCTTCTTTTTTCCACATTTCCCATGTCTTCCTAGTCTCCCATTTCCATCCTTTCTCTTCTTTCTTCATGCTTCTTCCTCTTCTTCCTAAATTCTTCATGTCTTCTTGATTCTTTTCCCCTTATTATCTAGTCTACCTTCTTCTATTCATCTCTTCTGTCACTTCCATGCTTGATTCCTCCTCTTCTAGATCCATGAATTTAAACTATCTTGTTATGGAACCTCTCTTGAAAATAGATGATCTCAAACTCATTTCTCAATTTGAACAGTTTTATTCCTCCAATTGCCCTTCTAGATATATCATGGGTGATAAACTTAAGACAAAAATGAAAGAAAAGATGAATGAATCAAATGCCTTTTCTAGGATCATAGACATGATCATGTCACAACCTTCTTCTTCCAAACATTCTTCATCTTCTAAGTCTTCTCATTCTTCCTCATCTTCCAAGTCTTACCATGAATCTTCTAGAAATTATTTGCATTCATCATCTTCCAAGTCTTCTTGCTCCACTAGGTCTTCACTTTCCTCTTCTTCACAATCTAATTCCTCTTCTACTTCTCCCAAGAGTCTTCTCTTCTCAAGACATACCATAATGAGCAACATGAAAATCCTTGTGTTACCTCTTCCCCAAAGAGTGACACACCCGTCTTTAATGACTATGATGACTATGATGATTATGATAATGGACAATGTAGTGATGCCTATGACACCTCTATTCCTAAGAGTCCTCCTAGTCATGTGCTCATGCTTACTAGAAATGGGTCGTCACATTGGATAGATCATGATGGTGATCCATATGATTCTAATTTTGAAAGAGAGTTTGAAGATTTTTGTGAATAATACCTATATGATACATCTACTTCTATTAAGGAAGAGAAAGCTCAACACGCTAATTACAAATGTAAATACGATAAGAATCTCTCCTCTAATAAATCTCATGTTGAAAATAAAGATTACACTCTCGAGCAAGATCATGTTAATGTTGAACCTTTGTCTTGTAATGGTTCCCTTCCATCCCCCACTTCCTCCAATACCCATACATTTCCTAAAGCTTCCAAGTCTTTCAAATCTTTCACAAATCCTTCATACAACAAAAGTCCTAATACTTTTCATGTGGTTCCCTATAGTTATCCTTAAGGGATACCTCTTAAAGAAACTCAAGCTAACCTTCACCTAGCTGCAAATAATTTCAATAATGCTAAACCTAAATAGCCTAAGCCTTTATACTCTACAATGCCTACTTCAGCTAGTCCTTCACTATCTCTTCCAAAGTTTTCCATACAATTCCAACATACTTCCTTGTCCTTAGAAGTGGCTCCATGTCAAGAGGACTCTAAAAATGATAAAGAAAGACCATAAAGAAAGATCAAGATCAAGAACCCTCCATGTCATCCAATCCTTTTCATGATGTATCTTATCCATTTCATGGTTCTTTTGATCCTCTACGCCCTTTCTCATTCATTCCACCATGTCTTAAGTCTTCTCCTAAGCAAGATCAAGCTACTACTTACACTGTTGAGCTTATTGACAATCAAAATAACCTTACTGCACTTGCACTTTCCAAAGATGATACTTCCATTAAGGTTATTAAAAATAGTGTCACTACTTCCAATGTTAAGCCTATTGAAAATCAAGAGAAAAATTATATGCTTATGCTATCCAAAGCTCCTTGTCAAGATCAAACTCTTCCATCTTCTTGTTCTACCAGTCCATGTTCACTTCCACTTTCTACTCTTCCTAAGTCTTTTCAAGCTCTGAAAAATCCTATCAAAGAATTTTCTCCTATTCAAAATGTTCATGACCCTATTGCAAATCCTAATGGTCACTCTAAAGATGCTAATGTCATTGGTTGTCATATAGATGTTGATGAACTTATTGATTATCCTTTTGTATCTTCCACGTTCATCCTTGGACCTACTCCACCAATACTAAGGGCTTCACGTCTTCCTTCCATCTTGGTCCCTTATGTACCTTCACTTTCTCCTCATAAATCTACTAATTCATCATCCATCTTGGGTCCTTACATCCCTCCATCTCCTATCTTTCCTCAAGATCAACATAGATGCATACCCTTGAATCATTTTCATCCACCCACCTATCTAAATCATTCATATCCTCCTTTTTTTTCCACAAGTCCCAAGTCTTTTGGAAGTCACTTGAATGTTCAATACAAGAAGAAGAATCAATACAAGAATCCATCAAAAAAAGATCACCATGTCTCCTCTAATCGACATGGAGGCATAAAGTCAAAAGAGATATCTAAGAAGAAAACTACAAGACAAGTATGGGTTACAAAATCCATCATTGAAGATATTCTCTCTAAATCATCAAAAAGAAATGAACATCCTATGACTATATGGATTCCAAAGTCTCTCTTTAAAGAGTCTAATGTTGAGCAACAAGCAAAGTTGACATTCAAGATTCCAAAGGCTTCCACTTCATCTTCTTCAAAAAACATTCTTCTATTCCATTTGCCTAAACCACAACCTCTGTTATCCATTCACCATATTCCTTCATTCACATTTCCTTCATCCTCTCACCACCCTTCAAGTTGTGTGTTAATGTTGATCTTGCCTTCCTTTTCATCTACCCTTTCAAAATCCCTCCATTCATTATCCTTATACCTTCTATCATTTTTCCTCATTTGCCTATTCCTCCTATCTTCCAACCTCACTCACTTTACATAAAACTTCATCCTCCATTTTTCTCTTCCATCTTCCTTTCCCTATCAGCATATTTGAGCATATCATTTTGAATCCTTGGCATATCATGGTTTATCCTTTCAAGGAGCATTAACTAAAAATCTTGCCTTCTTCCAAAAAAACAAAATTTAAAAAAATAGAAACATTCAAAAAATAAATAAATTTTTTTTTTAAAAAAAAAAAAAAAGAAAAAAAAGATGAAAATTTTGAAAATGTGCCTTGGTGGAAACCTGGAAACAGGCACCTTGGTAGAAAAAGTAAAGAGAAATAAATTCATCCTATGGTGAAAACCACTCCCTTGTGGCACGTTGGATAAGTACTCTAATGAAAACCTAGCAATCAAGCATCATGTGTAGTTCTTCTACATATTTCATCCATTTTGTCTTATCTCTTTGATCTTGACAATGTTGGCCTATACAGAAACATTTGGCTATCTTGTGAGCTATCTTATGATGATCTTTCTTTCATTCCATTCATGTTTATCCTTCATATTTATTTTCCTCCATTCATTCTATCCTTTTGTTATCCTTTTCCCCTTTGGTCTTGATCTAATAAAAAAGAGTAAAACATGATGCTATGAATCCTCTTGACATGTCTCCTCCTTTGGACTACATCCTTTCTTTCTTCTGCATTATGCTTTTGTGACTTATCCTATGTTGGTCTTTCATTGCTTACCCAAATGTGCTTTACGTGAGAATTTTTCCCTAGCTTGAGTACTCTTGAGGAGTTTGACCTTAAGGATTTCTTCCCTTCATTCTCTTGTCTTCCATCTCTTCCACCAACTTGCTAATCCCTCTTGTTCTCCACCTTGCTAGATATTGGAACTACATGATATGATCTTGCTTGGGAGTTTGATGCCCATTCTGTCTAGGGGCATCCTCTATCCAAATTTATTAATCCTGAAAAAAATTTCAAAAAATTCATATATGATGTTGAAAAAATCCTAAAAAGCATATAAAGTACTAAAAAAATATTTAAAAAATGAAAAAATTAGAAAAATCTGTCAAGTGGTGAAAACCTGGAAATAGGCACTACTTGAGGCCTTTGCACCCTTGTTTCTTAGCATGCACTCTTGACACTTATCCTTTCTCCATCATGCCTTGTCCTTCTTTCCTTGGTTTGGAATTGGTCTTTGTCTTTATCTAGGGGGCATAATGGTGTTAGCTTTGGTCTTTTGGATACATCAATCTTTAGGACACCTCGCAAACAGTGTTTTTCAACACCACCCCAATCGTGTTTTTCAACACTACCCTAGCATTGAGTGTTTCTCAACACTTATCAGATATCCTATCCGCAGTCTAGAATGATGTGATATTTCTCACTGGCAGATGCGATACTCAAAGTTTGACTCTGTGACCTCTACACACGCACTTAAACATTTGACTCACTGAGCCTTGTTTGGCTTTTATTTCTTTGTGTGTTGTCTATGATGATTTCTTTGATGAGTGTTCTCTCCCTAATAGTTTTTGATGATGCTAAGCTAGAAGACTGGGGGCACGAGGACATGTTTTATTTCTTTTTCTACCTATGAGTACATCTTGTTAATCTTCACTGTCATGAGCATTCATTCTTGTTCCACTTGAGACTAAGATCTACAAGGTATTATCCTTGACTATTTTCTGAAAGTGCCTTCTTATAGTCATCTTGACATTCTTGTGTCTCGATGTGAGCATAATCTTGATATACCAAACTTAGGGAACCTCACTGCACTAGTCATCCTAACTTACATGTCTTTGATGCTTAGGTGGGATTCCCACATATCTATCTAATATAGATCATATTCATATACCCATAGTTATACTAGTGTGTATTATATGATCTTGCAATGCTACCAATAATGCTCAATGATGATTATTAGAGACTAATAGCATTGTGACCTTGCACATCAACCACTTTTCATAGTAGCTTGCATTCTTAGGTTCATGTTAGTTTAGTCTTGCATCTTGAATATGGAGAGAGCTCTCCTTCATCTTTCATGCACTTGTCGATCAACTGCGCTCACCTTTTTCTTCTTCTCAATCATGTCTTTCACTCCTCATCAGTCACATCATATCCTTTTCTTGTCATCACAAGGGGTTAACATTTTCACCCCTTCTATATAGCATTTTGACTTTTTGACCTAATTTTCAAAACACCTCAAAATTTTGTGAAAATTGCACCCCTAGTTAATGTCGACATCATGGATCCATTTTTGGGATTGAAATCAAAATCTGTGTTCATCTTGATAGTCAAAATCACATTTCAAAATTTCTTCCTTCTTCTGTGCAGTTGGCTGACCATTTGAGGCCTGATCCTTCGATCTTTGTTGGGGCATCTTCAACTTCATCCCTCTCTTTCAACCTTCTAGTCTTCTATTCATCTCCTTCACATCATCTTTCTGAGGGTTTGACTACATCTTTATCTTATATATTTCTCAGTCAAACCTAGTCAAATTGGGCCATACCTTCACTGCTTGATGGTTATTCTATCACCTTTCACCTTCGATTATGATTTCTAGTGATTTGATCAACTTTATCAATTTATTGTCTTCCTCTACCTGATTTTGATTATGATCTCGAGGGGGAAATACCTATCAAACTTCAATCCTTGACTCATCTTTATCAATCAAACCTTGAGATTCTTATCTCTTATTTGAGACTTGACAATCACCTATTTACAGAAGTGTTGGCCTTGTCTTTTTCAATTAGCTTATCTTTGTCCTTATGTGTTCCCATCCATCAAACACACATCTAGGTTGTTTTATGATCCCAAATCGATCTCACACTTCAATTTAATTCTTTGACTACATGTGATCCCAAATCTATCCCACATTAGTCAAAGAGGGGCAAATGTATGCACCCTAAAATGGTCACCTAGACTTTGGGCCCCATTCTTCAATTTATCAATTTCCTAAATCAACACTTAGCAATTTTCAAATCAATTTCCCTTGATCAAATCCTAATTCTATCATTTATTCGATTATATTTCATGGATTAACCATTTTATCCCAAGTCTTTATTTAATTAAAAGGAATTTCTTCCCCTTTTATTAAATAAAAGCCCCTACTTTTCCTCTTATCCTAAGTTGCACAAATAAAGAATTATTCTTATTTTATAAAAAGAAGAAAAGACCTTTTTATCTCACATGGGATATAAAAGTCAACTCTTATTTCTCATTGGAGAAGACTTGTGCACATGGATTAATCCCTCTTTCAAACTCCACCCTTTATCAACTCTTTTCCCTCTTAATTTGCATGGTCCATTCCTTTTCAATTCCTTTAAAAGGAGATTTATTTTCTCATTTTAGAATCCAACTTTTGAATACTAATCTTATGCTGTAGGTTTTTCTTGAAGATTTTGGAGCTTTAAAGATCTTGTTGCATTTAGCTTTCATTTTTTCATTTTAGCTTTCATGGCTGCATCCAGCTTAGTTTCTTTTATGCTCTAGATTAAATCACATAGCTTAATTAGCAAGGATTTGTAATACTTTCATTCTATTTCATAGCTTAGTTGCATTCTTCATTCTTAGCGTAGTTGCATTGCATTTTCATTTAGATTCTTGAAGATATAGGCATTCTTGCTCTTGTCTCATTGAATCTCCCATTGTGTGGTTGACTACCAAGGTCACATGCTTCATAGCTCTAGCTAAGAGCAATCTAAAATCCTTGCAACTCCATGCATAGGGAGCTCTAGGTCGCATTCTCAAAGTTTCCCATTCATGGATTCTCTTGTAAGTAATGACTTAGAGAAGTGCACATAATTTGAGTGTACAACTATCTAATGTAATAGTGATGTATTTTACTTATAGACTATTGGATATGAATTAAAATTTCATGAGGAATCATTGTATAAATTAAAAATATGTAAATGTGATTACTAGTTGGATTTGATTTATTATGGTGATCTAATTCTAATTGTGTTTATATTGAAATTAAGTAAGTGTGCCTATAAAAGGGAGGACAAAATTCTCTGTCAAGCAAAATGTACCTTTGGAAAGTTAAAATCTTAACCATTTTTAGTTATAAGGTAAATAGGGTGTGTCAAAAATGACCTAGTTTAGTTATTCTTGGAGGAGTTAATAGTGTGGGTTATTTTTCAAGGGTTTCTAATTGAGAGTTGGAGTTGGGAAATCATAAATGGACTTGAATTTCGAAATTGGCCTTCTTTGGGATTTTTAAAAGTGTTGAGAGGTCAATTTCATAAATCTTTGTGCAAAAATAGAACCCTATAGTCAACACCTATGGGAAGGGTACTTTTTAAACATATAATATTATCATTTGGTCATGATAAAACCTCTCAAAATCCATCATCAATAAGGGTGACAAGTTTGAAAGTTGATTTGAGGGTTGAAGTATGGGTGGGGTGACTATGGGCATGTTACCCTCTTAAATGAGGAAAAAATTTCATTTATGGGTAGGAGTACAACCCAAACCTCCCTATCCAAAGCTTGCAAGTTGAAGGTCCTTTATATGTGGTTTGGGTAGGAAGAATTAGGGAGGACCCGCTTCTCTATTTTGAGAACTCTTAGAGGATTTGGAGAAGGAAGAATTATTTCATATGGAGATGGAGGCTATGATGCATAAAATTAGAGAGATAAGTCTCACTTACTACCTCTATCTTTCCTATATATGTGTTGGAAAATTGAGATAGATTTGGAAAGTTAATCTATAGTTTAAGAAAAAAAAATCTAATTTGGGTTGTTTATTCAACAATATATGTTTACATGTATATGAATTTAGTAGTGGTCATGTGTGGAAATTTGGGTATTATGCTTTTATGGATCATTTAAGTATATGGGAAGACCCATAAATCTTGACATGGGCCTATAATAGTTTTCTTGCTTGGGGGTATGGCTAGAGCCCCTAAGGCTTCATGATGACATTATGGTAGGGTGGAGAGCGAACCTTGTTTATGTGTTTATCCAATGTCATGAATGTTTGTTTTAAGATGGTAATAGATAATAGATATTTTAAAATGTTAGTTAAAAGTTCTTTTTGTGAAATAAAAGAGAAATTTGTTTGTAAATATTTTTCTATGTGTTAATCTCATTAGGATCATTTGTTTATTTTGGTTGATAGCTAATTGTAAAATTCTCTAGATTTTGAGGTAAAAATTCAATGTGTAAAATCAGAGTCTTAAGACATTGATTTTTCTATACATTTGATTGGAATATCTCAATAAGATTCATTTGGGGTATTAAGATAGTAGTATAAGAAATGATTATTATGTTTATTTATTTTAGATTGGTTGAGAAATTATACTTTTATCTATATAAGTTTTTATTGTGTACCAAAAGACCAAGCTTGTTTCTTTTATCTTTTATCATGGACAAACCACCTCAAAAAATTATAATATTTGGTGAAAGAATAGGATAATATTTAATTCATAAAAATTTAGTAGATAATTACAATATGTAATGAAGAAAAAAAAACAACTTACTTTCTTATATATATATTCCAATAAATATGTTGCATTAAATATGAGAAATACATGTGTACAAATGAAATGTTGTGAACTTATTTTGGTGCAAATAAAAATGATTATTTTAAATAGAATGTATGCTCCTTCTGATGGAATATGGATGAAGTGACTGAGAGGGGGGGGGGGGTGAATCAGTCAACCATAAATACTTTGAAAATTAATTCTTTGTAGATCCCTTAGGATATCCTAACACTGTTATTTGTTTTGGCACTCGGTAAGTAGATTGCAGTAACTTTGAAGATGCAGAAAGTATTAGCAATAATATCTTTAGATATTTATCAGTGCATGTAAATGATTGAGAAAGCAATTAAGAACACAAGAGACACAAGTTTTAACGTGGAAACCCAATATGGGAAAAACCACCAATGTATCTAGATACTCATTTTCACTTTTCTGAAGTGATGCCCGGTTAGAAGCCAACCCGGTAAAAGGTTACAAAACACACTGTTAGGTGTGACCTTGTTAGAGGATTTAAAACACCCTGCTAGGAGTGGCCTGGTAAGAGGTCTTGAAAACAATTCAATGGAATTGTCACCTTGTTATAGGATTTATATTTTGGCTGTTAAACCAACTCGGTTAAGAGATTTAGAATTCACTGTTACAATGATAAGAAGGTAACAATGAAAAAGTGACCTGTATAATAATGCAACTGTCTTGCTGATTACAGATCTCTGTTCTGCATAAGTCTGATCCTCTCTGATCGAATAAATCCCTGTTGCTCCTCAAGGATATCTGAACATTCTTCACAAACTCACATATATCTTTCCTTTTCTTCTTCTATAAATCTTCTGCTATATATCCCTGTTGCTTTTCACATTTGACCTATTATATATATGATTTTGGATTAGTCAAATCGTCATTTATTAGAATAACAGTCGGCTGAATTAAGTAAACTCTATTTGGAAAAATCCTTCAAAGGCCGACAGTGCTCGGTGACCATATCTTTTATAATTTTTTTTTTTGAGACCGAGGGAACTTGGTAAACACCAACAATCCTTCTCCTTGGATAACTGACTGAACTCAGTAAATACTAACTTTCTTCGATGACCGACTGAACTCGGTAAGCACTAAACTTTCTTCGGCAACCGAGTGAACTCGGTAAACACTAGACTTTCTTCGGCAACCGAGTGAACTCGGTAAACACTAGACTTTCTTCGGCAACCGAGTGAACTCGGTAAACACTAGACTTTCTTCGGCAACTGAGTGAACTCGGTAAACACTAGACTTTCTTCGGCAACCGAGTGAACTCGGTAAACACTAGACTTTCTTCGGCAACCGAGTGAACTCGGTAAACACTAATATCCCTGACAGGAAGACCGACTGAGCTCGGTATAAGCAGATTGCTGTGGATTATGACATAGTGTGACATCAAAGACAATACATAATTGAGTAGCAATTTCCTTCAGACAATTGTTTCCAACAATCTCCCTCTTTGGCATTGATGGCAACACAATATGTCATAACACAAGAAATTTGAAAGAGTTAGCTCGGTTTAGATTCAAATCTCCCTCTGTCAGTAAACTTCCTGTATCCTAAAAATTCATTCTTCTGAAAATTCTTTCTTCTGACTATAAATTTCTTGAAAGCAATAGTGAAGACATAGCAAACACTCCCTCTTTGACAACATATGCCAAAGATAATTCACATATTACCGGTGAAAATTAATGTACCTCAAGTACTGATTCATATGCAATGATTCCTTTAATATGCTGCATCAACAAGTTGATTTTCAATCATGTTCTGGTTGATGCATCACTAAAACTGTATTTAGTGAGCCTCGGATAGGGGAATGACCCCTAACTTACCTCTTAGATACATAAATGCATCCTTAGGTAATGGTTTGGTAAAAATATCTGCAATCTGTTCTTTTGTATGAATATATTCTAATCTGATTTCCTTGTCCTGCACCAATTCTCTGACAAAGTGATATTTAATGGCAATGTGCTTGGTTTTGGAATGCATCACTGGATTCTTAGAAATGTTTATTGCACTGGTATTGTCACAAAATATAACAACTGGTTCTTTGATTTTGACCTTCATACCTTCTAATAGCTGTTTAAACCAAACAATATTTGAACAGTTTACTGCAGCAGCAACATATTCTGCTTCGGCTGTGGATTGAGATGTGCAATTCTGCTTTTTACTAGTCCAGGATACTAGTCTTTTTCCAAGAAAAAATGCTCCACCACTTGTGCTTTTTCTGTCATCAATGTTTCCTGCCCAATCAGCATCAGTAAACACTTTCAAGTCTAGATTGCCTCCAAATTTATACCACAAACCATATTCTTCAGTTCCTCTTAAGTATCTTAAGATTCTTTTGATTGCCATCATGTGATTTTCCTTAGGTTTAGCTGAGAATCTAGCTACTATACCGACTGCTAAGGCAATATCAGGTCTAGTATGTACTACATACTGCAATTTTCCAATCATAGATCGGTATAGGGTCTGATCAACTTCTTTTGAATCATCATTTTTGGTAAGTTTCAGTCCAGTACACATGGGTGTACCAACTGGTTTTGAATCTTCCATTCCAAACTTCTTAAGTATCTCCTTAATGTATTTTGATTGAGTAATGTATATACCATTTTTGCTTTGCTGAATTTGAAGACCAACAAAGAATTTTATTAAACCAAACATAGACATTTCAAATTCTCTGTTCATTTGTTCTGAAAATTCTTTGCACTGATCCTCATTCCCTGTAAATATAGTATCATCCACAAATATTTCTGCCAGTACAATTTTGTCATTCGGTCCTTCTTTGATATACAGATTGCTGTTATCATTAGCTCTTTTGAAATTAATCTGGATTAAATAGTTATGGAGTCTTTCATACCATGCTCTAGGAGCTTGTTTCAAGCCATATAATGCTTTGTGTAATCTGCAGACCATGTCCCTTTTGTCTGGATCAACAAAACCTTCAGGTTGTTCAATGTAGACTTCTTCATCAAGAATTCCATTGAGAAATGCAGATTTTATGTCCATCTGATATACCTTAAATCCTTTGTGTGCTGCATAAGCAAGTAGAGTTCTTACACCTTCTAATCTTGCAACAGGAGCAAAGGTTTCTCCATAATCTATACCTTCTTCTTGAGAGTAACCTTTACATACTAGTCTAGCCTTGTTTCTAGATACTTGACCATCTTCATTCAGTTTATTTCTAAATACCCATTTTGTTCCAATTACATTCTTATCTTTAGGTCTAGGTACAAGAGTCCAAGTTTTGTTCTTTTGTATTTGTTCTAATTCTTCATTCATTGCTTCAATCCAACTTTCATTCTCTAATGCATCTTTGATATTTCTAGGTTCAAAATTAGTAAGTAGACATGTACCTTTTAGCTTGCTTCTTGTCATAGTACCATCTGATTTGTTTCCAATGATTTGATCTGGTGTATGATGTCTTCTGACATATTTGGCTAGTATAGGTTCCTTGCCTTTTGAATGATTCATGCTGTTGTCTTCTAGGATCTCTTCTTCAGGTTGCTCGGACTCGGTAGATATTTGCTCGGTAATTTCAGGCTGAGACTCGGTTTGAATTTCTTCCTGTGACTCGGTTTGAACTTCTTCCTGTGACTCGGTCTGAGACTCGGTAACTGTGCTTGGCTCGGTAGATATAGCTTCCTTATTGATGTCTGTCAATGTTTCAGGTTCAATGTAAACGAATCTTCTGTAGTTCTCAGGTTCCCTTTTGCTTTCTTCCTCAGTCTTTTCTGCAAACTCATCAAATTTCACATGTATACTTTCTATGACTTTGTGAGTAGATAAGTTTAGACATTTGTATGCCTTGCTTTTGCTAGAATATCCTAGGAATATTCCTTCATCACTCTTCACATCAAATTTATTTCTTCTGGATTCCTTTAAGATATAACACTTGCTACCAAATATTTTCATGTAACTTACATTAGGTTTATAGCCATACCATAATTCATAGGGAGTTTTGAATGTGTCTTTCTTCAGTTGTACTCGGTTCAGGGTATGAACTGCAGTGCTGATAGCTTCCTTCCAGTATTTTATAGCAATGTTCTTTTCTATCATTAGAGTCCTTGCACAATCCATAATAGATCTGTTTCTTCTTTCTGCTATTCCATTCTGCTCAGGAGTTCTAGGAGCTGATACCTATCTTTTGATTCCTCTTTCAATGTAGAAGTTGTTAAAATCATGGGAGATGAATTCACCACCTCTGTCTGATCTTAAGCATTTCAATCTTTTCCCTATTTCTTTTTCTACTCTTGCTAAGTACCATTTGAATTTTTCAAATGCCTCTGATTTTTCTCTTAAATACATAACAGTCATCATTCTAGAATAGTCATCAATGAAAAGAATAAAGAATTTATCTCCAGTATAGCTTTGTATTCCAATAGGTCCACATAAATCAGTATGCACAATTTCCAAAATTTCTTTAGACTGATAGTTCTTACTTTTGAAACTAGTTTTACTCATTTTGCCAATCTGACAATTCTTACATAGACCAGTGTCAGGTTTCTTCAAGGTAGGAATGCCTCTAACCTTCTTGAATTTGCTTATCTTTATCATGTTATCAAAATTTACATGACATAACCTTTTGTGCCATAGCCAACTTTCTTCTATTTGAGCAATAAGGCATGAATATTCATTGAGATCAAGATAAAATAAGTTACCTTTTGTTTGTTTGCCTGATCCAATGAGTTTTCCTTTTCCATCCAGCAGTCTTGCTTGACCATTCATGAATTCAACCTTGAAACCACTGTTGATTAGCTGTGCTACACTTAGAAGATTATGTTTTAGTCCTTCAACCCAGTAAGCATTATCACATATGAGTTCTTTGGTTAATGAGATTCTTCCTTTACCTTTTATACAACAAGGTTCATTGTTTCCAAATCTTACATTACCATTGTCACAGTCTTCTAGATATTCAAATTTTGTCTTATCACCAGTCATGTGGTGTGAACATCCGCTGTCTATTATCCATATATCATCTTTGCTTATATGAGAAATAAGTGCTATCTTATCTTCATCATCATCAAATTCATCTTTTATAGCAATAAAAACAATTTCTTCTTCACTATCATCAGAATCTTTAGCCATAAAACATGATTTCTTACCTTTATCCTTGTATGATTTGAAATTCTTTTTGCCATAGTACTTGTGACTTCTCTTTTCTTCCTTGACTTGCTTGTTTGGGCACCTAGCTGCAATATGTCCAATTTCTTCACATGAAAAACAGATTAAAGGAGTTTTACCTTTATACTTACCTTTCCCTCTAGAGTACTTCTTTGCAAGTAATGCTTCTACAATTTCAAGATCACTATCAGAACTTTCTTCTGATTCTTCTTCACTTTCTGTTTGAACTTCTTTAATTTTCTTGTTCTTCTTTAGTGAAACTTTGGCCTCAAATGCCGATTCAATATTTTTGGAACTAGGAACATAGTTGTCATAGTTGTCTAGTTCAAAAGCTGTCAACCTTCCAACTAAAGCATCCAAAGTTATACTGTGGTTTGCTTCACATCTCCTTTCTTGAATAGCTGATACTCTTATTGCATAGATAGGGAGTAGTGTTCTGAGTACCTTACTTATGACCGTCTCATCTGAGATTGTTCCTCCAAAAGCTCTGATTGCACTTACACTTGCTTTGATTCTTTCAACATATTTTGCAATGTTTTCATCTTCCTTCATATTCATCTTGTCAAACTGTCCTCTTAGGCTTTCTGCTTTTGCTCTCTTAACATTTGCATCACCACCATATATCTTCTTCAGTGCCACCCACATTTCATATGCAGTAGTGCAGTCTTTAATATCATCAAATTCTTCATAGCTGAGAGCAGATGCAATTTCTATCATCATGGTGTTGTGAGTCTTTTTATCTACAATGTCTTCAACAGTTAATGCGCCATTAGGAATTGTGTATTCTTCATCAATGTATTTGCATCCTGAATCACCAATGGAAGCCAGATGAAGTCGCATGAGACCTTGCCATGCTGAAAAGTTTTCTCTGTTAAGCTTTGGAATTTCCCTCTTGTAAGACATCCTGATCTTTAGCTTAGGTCTTTGAAACCCTTCCTGCAAGCACCAAAAGCTCTGATACCAATTGATGGAATATGGATGAAGTGACTGAGAGGGGGGGGGGGGGGGGTGAATCAGTCAACCATAAATACTTTGAAAATTAATTCTTTGTAGATCCCTTAGGATATCCTAACACTGTTATTTGTTTTGGCACTCGGTAAGTAGATTGCAGTAACTTTGAAGATGCAGAAAGTATTAGCAATAATATCTTTAGATATTTATCAGTGCATGTAAATGATTGAGAAAGCAATTAAGAACACAAGAGACACAAGTTTTAACGTGGAAACCCAATATGGGAAAAACCACCAATGTATCTAGATACTCATTTTCACTTTTCTGAAGTGATGCCCGGTTAGAAGCCAACCCGGTAAAAGGTTACAAAACACACTGTTAGGTGTGACCTTGTTAGAGGATTTAAAACACCCTGCTAGGAGTGGCCTGGTAAGAGGTCTTGAAAACAATTCAATGGAATTGTCACCTTGTTATAGGATTTATATTTTGGCTGTTAAACCAACTCGGTTAAGAGATTTAGAATTCACTGTTACAATGATAAGAAGGTAACAATGAAAAAGTGACCTGTATAATAATGCAACTGTCTTGCTGATTACAGATCTCTGTTCTGCATAAGTCTAATCCTCTCTGATCGAATAAATCCCTGTTGCTCCTCAAGGATATCTGAACATTCTTCACAAACTCGCATATATCTTTCCTTTTCTTCTTCTATAAATCTTCTGCTATATATCCCTGTTGCTTTTCACATTTGACCTATTATATATATGATTTTGGATTAGTCAAATCGTCATTTATTAGAATAACAGTCGGCTGAATTAAGTAAACTCTATTTGGAAAAATCCTTCAAAGGCCGACAGTGCTCGGTGACCATATCTTTTATAATTTTTTTTTTTGAGACCGAGGGAACTTGGTAAACACCAACAATCCTTCTCCTTGGATAACTGACTGAACTCAGTAAATACTAACTTTCTTCGATGACCGACTGAACTCGGTAAGCACTAAACTTTCTTCGGCAACCGAGTGAACTCGGTAAACACTAGACTTTCTTCGGCAACCGAGTGAACTCGGTAAACACTAGACTTTCTTCGGCAACCGAGTGAACTCGGTAAACACTAGACTTTCTTCGGCAACCGAGTGAACTCGGTAAACACTAGACTTTCTTCGGCAACCGAGTGAACTCGGTAAACACTAGACTTTCTTCGGAAACCGAGTGAACTCGGTAAACACTAATATCCCTGACAGGCAGACCGACTGAGCTCGGTATAAGCAGATTGCTGTGGATTATGACATAGTGTGACATCAAAGACAATACATAATTGAGTAGCAATTTCCTTCAGACAATTGTTTCCAACACCTTCATGTACAGAGAAATGGAATTGAAAAGAATACCAAGACTCTTTTAAGTATGAACGTATACCTCTTCTCCTTTTGTTATTCATATCATTTCTATAGAAGGTATCTCCCTGTGGTAGCCTAGAAAGAACTAAAATAGTTAGCATGCCTTATAGTTTTCATAGACAACTCCAGCCCTATTAAAAAATGACCATGCTTAGTCCCAAGGAACATATTTTATGCAAAAGCATGAATGATTCTAGAAATGTTGTGAAGTTGAGGTTGAATTTTTTTTTTAGAAATCACTATAGTCCACCAGATTTCTATTCTTGAAGAGTGAATAAATTGTATTCCCATGTCTTTGCCTCCAAAATTAATTTGTGTACCAACACCAAGAGTAAAGCTGCAACAAGGAATGAACTACATTAGAATTAATTTACATTTCCTCATAGCACCTCCAAACAATCTTATGTAGATGTCCATTAAACAAACCAATAACTTTGTTGTTGTGTTGTTTTGGCATATACACATGGTTAAAAAGATTTGTACATCATAATTCCTAGAAGCTCACATATTTCTTAGAATCATGTCATGTTTTCTACTTCAGACGCTCATCCAATGGGCACTATGCCATATATTATATTATGGAAGATGGAGCATATGGAAAACTAGATGCCAGGCACACATATTTGAGCAAAAACCAAAAATACATCCTTCTTTTGATCATATCCTATTTTATTTGACCTGCATGATATTCTCTTTTGCTAAAATTAGTATGAAGTGAACAACTTGGTGAATAAGAACAAATGATAGAAATAAGGTAAAATAAGGCAAAGAGCTATTGAAAATCTATTATAGTGTGGTTGAACTTCTTCCAGCCTTAGTGTGATTCAAAATATTTATACAAAATCTTCTACACAAATCTAGAAACTACTCAACATCAAAATTACCCATTAAAATTATTATCTATGATTTATATTTATTAAATGTTGAGCTAGGATGATCTAAGAGTGGGGTTTAATTGGAATCAATACTATTACTAGGTCTCTAACTACATATTAGAGGTATGACTAATTTGTCTTCATCTATTGAATGACTAAGGAATTTCATTGTAAAGTCATCCTAGTAAGTGACTTGCACTTCGATTCTTAATCATATTGGATTGCCAATATAGCCTAGAAAGAACTAAAATAGTTAGCATGCCTTATAGTTTTCATAGACAACTCCAGCCCTATTAAACAATGACCATGATTAGTCCCAAGGAACATATTTTATGCAAAAGCATGAATGATTCTAGAAACATTGTGAAGTTGAGGTTGAATTATTTTTTTAGAAATCACTATAGTCCACTAGATTTCTATTCTTGAAGAGTGAATAAATTGTATTCCCATGTCTTTGCCTCCAAAATTAATTTGTGTACCAACACCAAGAGTAAAGTTGCAACAAGGAATGAACTACGTTAGAATTAATTTACATTTCCTCATAGCACCTCCAAACAATCTTATGTAGATGTCCATTACACAAACCAATAACTTTGTTGTTGTGTTTTTTTGGCATATACACATGGTTAAAAAGATTTGTATATCATAATTCCTGGAAGCTCACATATTTCCTAGAATCATGTCATGTTTTCTACTTCAGACGCTCATCCAATGGGCACTATGCCATATAGTATATTATGGAAGATGGAGCATATGGAAAACTAGATGTCAAGCACACATATTTGAGCAGAAACCAAAAATACATCCTTCTTTTGATCATATCCTATTTTATTTGACCTGCATGATATTCTCTTTTGCTAAAATTAGTATGAAGTGAACAACTTGGTGAATAAAAACAAATGATAAAAATAAGGTAAAATAAGGCAAAGAGCTATTGCAAATCTATTATAGTGTGCTTGAACTTCTTCCAACCTTAGTGTGATTCAAAATATTTATACAAAGTCTTCTACACAAATCTAGAAACTACTCAACATCAAAATTACCCATTAAAATTATTATCTATGATTTATATTTATTAAATTTTGAGGTAGGATGATCTAGGAGTGGGGTTTAATTGGAATCAATACTATTACTAGGTCTCTAACTACATATTAGAGGTATGACTAATTTGTCTTCATCTATTGAATCACTAAGGAATTTCATTGTAAAGTCATCCTAGTAAGTGAATTGCACTTCGATTCTTAATCATATTGGATTGCCAATACTTAAGGAGGTTTGAAAATGAATTTCCCCAACACCACTATGTTACTATCTCCTTGCTCCAACACAAGAATATGTTAATGGTGTTACATGTACATTTATAAAGGGCATACATTCTTTTACAATGAAGAAGCATGACAACATAGTTATATAGCTTTTCAAAAAAAAGAAAAAGTTGTGATTTCTTGATAAAATTTTCTAGGCATTACAATGATCAATCCTAAAATAATCAGAATCAGCACCAAGCTCAAAATAAATCTCAAGGCCATCAACAAGCATATCACTATCATCCTCCTCCTTATGACTAGAGTCAAGATCAAGTCCCAAGCATTTATGAGATTCTTGGCAATGATGGTGATGATGCAATAACTCAAAATGACATAGATGCTACAAAATCCAACAAGAGTCTTATCAAGATGATGGACACCCTCCCTCTAGAGGAGAAGGAAAAATACTTTCTTGAGTTGGCCAAAAAAGGGCCCAAGTTACCCCTAGATTGTCTAGATCTTTTGAATATATTTCCAACACATCAAATAGTTCATAATTCAGAGCTAGGACTAGAAATTTATGCCTTCTCCAAGTGGACCTAAAGTTTATATATAGTTTTTTGATAATTTTTGATAGAACTTCAAATAGTTTATTTGTAATAAATATTATGATGGCTCTTCATTTCATTTCTAATGGATTCTGATGACCCTTGGGATCCATCAAATTTGTATAAACTCCAATATTCAAATAGAATGGATCAATTTTTGGTTTGCAATCTTGTTGTTAGTACTTCTCAATTTTCATGTTGAATTCTACAATACTGCAGGTATCACACTAGGTATTGTAATCTAGTTTCAAAAATCAAATCAATATTATTCAAACAATAACCATTATTAATACAACCTATTTAATTTAATATTTTAAAGTTTCAGACTCTAAATTTAATAATTTAAAATGTTTTATTTTTTATAGAAAAAAGTACCAAGAGGGTGTGGGCCTGTGGTATAGAGGACTAAAAGCACATTAACATCATATTAGTAGCACTAGTCAAGAGAAATTCATCAACAAAATGTCAATAGGAAAACCAATATCTAATCTGCCTCTATCAAAAAGAAATAAAATAGTGCTTTTCAAAAATATCAAACAAGAGTATCTTAAGCAGTTCTTAAAAAACATATTGTGAGTAGCATGCCATACAGGGCTAGACCAAGAACCAGAAAAAAAAAACCTTAAAACAAGGAAGCATCCTAAACAAAAATAAAAACCTCATGGAAGTAGCAATCCGGATCTCGCACCGAAATGTTTATACCTCGGGATCTTGGCCCACTCTTCCTACAGGAACAAGAAGAGGTCTTTGTTGTCTTCATCGGCCTCTAGTTTGCCACTAGCCAACTTTTCCTACACAATCCAGAGGGTCACAATCAACACATGCATGATCTTAAGACAAAACCTGTTAGTATTCATAATGTGGTTTTTGATGTCCTCCATGTCCTGTTTGAGGCCAAATATCTCATTTTCCAGCTCTGATAATTTTATCTTAAAGGAGCGTTTGAACCTATCATTACTATCGAGAGACCTAGAGTGATGCTCAGTATCAGTGGGACTTGGTCTGTTGCTGATGGGGGGAGGCCAGTGGTGGGGTGATGTTCCAAGGAATCTCCATAGTTTTCTATGGGTTTAGGGAGGATCATCATAAGAGCCCTCAACACACTCAGTGGAAGGGAATTCATTTTCTTAAGGGGACTTCTCCTTTGGGGCCATTTCCCTAATTCATGTTTTACATCTTTCCTTAGCAATTCTATTAGATCACCAATGGGCAGAAACCCCAAAATCTGTTAAAAATAGGGAATACTAAGAGGGGGGGTGAATCAGTATTCTACAAACTTCATCTTTTGCCCAATTATGGATATAATAGATTATCTTTACACATGCATAACATAAGAAGCTAAACAACATGCATAGCAATAAAACTAAAGAACTCATAACACGTGATATGTTCTCATGGAAACCCTAGCCAAGGGAAAACCCTAGTGGGGATGGTACCCACAAAGATCCACTAATCAAAAGTATCATGTTAAGGATGTTGACCCTGTTAGGAGTCTATTACAAGCATATAGTGTATCAGTCCTGATTAAGGGACTATAGGCCTTGTTAGAAGCCTCAACCCTGTTAGGAGTTGTCAATACAAAATCTGATTACCAAATGAGCCCACTACCCAAATAAGTAATGTACAATGTATATTGATTACAAAAATGGATTAAGATACATAACCTTATGTTTCTTGCATCAATATCTTTTCATTGCTCTTACATTCGAACCATATCACTTTATCATATCATTACAATATCTTTTCTTTTTACAATTTACAATTACATATCTACAAGCTATTAGGGCTAATAACTTTAGATGGTCGGCTACCATATATATTTATTTGAGGTTTAACATCTAGAATGTCATCCCTTTATATTTTTAAGTCATTATTTTGATAAACAAAATAATCCCTTAACTCTTTACCAATTCTGTCTTCAAAACTATCATGTCGGCTTAACACTGTCTTCGGTGAAACTGTCATAACTAATTTTGTACATGTCATACTGACTTTCACTCTAAGATGGGTCATCATTAGTCACCATAGAGTGTATTTTCAAGTGAGAAAGCACTGAACTTACTCCAGTCAATGTCGCAAACAAAAATTGTTCCTGGTGCACTGGTGAAAACACTGTCTCACACTTAGACAAATTTGCAATGCGCTCTACTATACTTGCTCTTTGACCTTTTCACTCTTCATGTGGATCATATGTTTCCATAATGAAAACATCTAGGTACTCATCTCAGCCAAATTGCCAACAATCTCCCCCTTTGTCATTGGTGGCAACATAGGAGAAAATTGGCTAAGTGTACAACACAAAAATCTTTAAATTGTATCAAAATTGTGGCCATAGTATAACATATACAAATAATATCCTTATAACTCCTCAAAATATAAGCTCTAATACAATAATCCCCCTAAGATTATTAATCCATATCAAATACAAAAATTTTTAGCTCTATATCTCTCCTCCTTTGACAACAATCACAAAATAAAGTAGGGAGGGCTACAAAATTGTGTCATAGAAAGATTATACCTTTGTTCCTTATTGCAAAGCCAGTAAGCTTGCAACACAATCTGAAAAATTATCTTTCATTTCTTCTATATCCTTCTCCCATGATTTCTTAATGGAATCTGCCACATTGAGTAAAGTGCTCAATCCATAAGCTGCTATTTGACATGCTTGAAGGTTTTCAAAGTTAAACTTCTGAAAAGGTGTCTTTGTTGAAAGACATTCTTCCAACTATTCTTCAATTATGCATAACTTCATAGAGGTATGTTCTCTTAGAAGAGTAAATCTCCTCATTTTTCTATCTCTTTCATGTTCTAAAATTCTAATTTCATCATACAATTTCCTAATCTTCTTCTCAACATCTAATATCTTCACATTAGGGCTAGAAAGAAGGTTAAATTCATTCTGAATTTCTACTTCTTTTAACTTCATCTTTTGATCTTCTTCTACTATTAAGGTCTCTAATTTTGTACACTGTATGTACAAATATTTTCCTATTTCCAAATGCTTTCTCAAGTCCTTGATATAGATCTCAAGGATGATAATATCATTCTTGATATTTTGGCTAATATTCAAAAGCATTTCAGCTTCATAAGCTGCTTGAGCTCTCACTTTTGCAATATCAAATAAGTTAGTGAACTCATTATCAAAAGTGCTCATTACCTTCTTAGCTTTCTCCAAAGGGTCTGCCTCTATAATTTGTGTAGTTACAATGCTTTGTAACTTCTCTCTTAATTCCTTCAGACTCCCTTCAAGATTCTTCACTTTCTTGTTCTTGCAAATGATTTTATTCAATGAGGTGATCAATTCCAACTGATCATCATCATCAACTTCCTTTCCCAAATCTTCAAACAATGATCCAATAGCTTTCTTCTTTCCAGTCTCAGGTGTAAGACTGATGTCTTCTTTGATAGGAATAGGTTCTTGATCTCTGTTGCTTTAGGTTCTTCAACAGTTGTTTGTGTCTACTCTACTTCTATATCTGGTTCATCAAGAGTCAAATTGTCAACAATGTTTCCTAAATTCTTGAATACATTGTCATCAGTATCCAAGGTGACCTTTGTACCTTCTACATTCATTAATTCATCTTAAATGCTAATAGCTGGAGGAGAGGGAATATCCTCTTGTTCTGCTTGCTTTGCTACAACTGATGACTATCCAACATTTTCTGCCATAACCTTGATAATTGTTTTCTCTGTGTCAGAATTAACTTCTTCATATCTATCTCCCATAATTAGAATAGTTCTCCTCTTGGTTCTCAGATGGGTGCTTAGGTCTTTCAATATCTTCTTCAGGTGTACATCATCTCTCACATCACAAAGCTTTCTTACAAGATTCTCTCTGATAGAAGTGTCTTCTTCAATTTGTCTCTTCTTTCTATTTACAAGTTTGTTGAACAAATCATTAGGTATTTGACCCTAAATAGTATCCAACTTCTTATTTTCCAAAACCATGTGCTTCACAATAGAATTCTCCAAGTTAAGTCTATCTGAATAATCATAAATATTATTGTACTTATTCATTTTGCTAAAGTCTCCATCTTCAATAATCTGCTCATTAAGCTTTTCAAATTTGGGTTTCCAAGATTTCTTCTTAACCAAAGTAGTGTCATCATCTTTAATTACCGCAACTTTCCTAGGAACTGGTGGCACCACAATTTTCTATCTCTTACCAGGTCCACTAGCACTTTCTTTCATTCTCTTGCTAGTAGGTCTTCTTGCTTCTTGTTCCATCTCTGGTTCCTATAATTTCACCTTCAACAGTGGTTCTTTCTGTTGTACTGCAATTGGTGGGGTAGACAAAACTTCTTTCTGTTCACTCATTCTGATTTCTACCGCTATGCTCTTTGCTACTAAAAAATCATGGGGTATGTGCAAGATCATGAGGGGCCAAACTATGCCCTTAAGTGGCAATGAAAAATCAACAAATCAGGGTTCGTCAACTTGACGTGAAAATTTGAATTAGCTATCAACCTAATACCAAAAAGTTGTGAGAATAGAATCTATAGGAAATTGAATGTAGTTTCTAAACTACTATGCCTTTTCTAAAAAAAAATTAATATAATTGGTGAAAAGTATAGATTTCAATACAACAGTAAAAAAACTTCAGGAAAAAAATAAGAAGTAGGTGTATGTCTGACCACCTTAATCATGATCAAATGATAATATTTTTTTATAAGATTTTATATATAAGTAGTAGACTCATTCCTAGATGTGACGCATATTTTTTTGTAATTTTATTCCAAAAAATAATTAATTATGAATTTTCTGCTACAACGTTTTCAAAATAAAAAAACTCCCATGTTTGACCACCTTAACTCATTCAAAACTTTCCAAAATTCAATTTATTTATTTTCTTTCCTTATAGTATGCGAAGCATAGAATGTGACACATTTTTCATATTTCAAAAATGTTATACCATTTGAAAGTTATAGCCATTTTTCAATTAGTATATAAATGAGCACTTTAGAGGTAACTTGATTAGAAAATAACTAATAATTACTTACCGAATTCAAAATTTGACAGCAATTATATTGATAGAAAGTTGATAATCTCCTTAAAATACCCTTTTCATTTCATCAAATTCGAGTGAAAAAGAAATTGTCAACTACATGGTCGAAGTCTGGAACTCAAAGAAACAGGGGAAAAAAACATTTTTGTGACATTTCAAGAGTTGACCAGGTAGGTTTAGTGCACAAAGCAATATCGAGCCAAATCGGGTACGTGATTTTTCCCAGTAGAATTTTGAATTTTAAATTTTCCCTCCCCTTTCTCCCTCTTAATTTATTTCCAAACCCTTTCTCCCTCCAATTTCTCCATAGTTCAATATATTATATATCAAAAAATATATATTATATATATTAAATATTACATAATATCTATTATTATTTAAATATTATATAATATACATTTTACATTAAATATTATATAATATATATTAATATTAAATGTTACATTATACATCATATATTATATATTATTTTATATGTATTATATATTAATATGTATTTTACAATATATCACATGATATCTTCATATTTAAATTGTATGTAATATATATTTTATATTATAATATTAATATATATGTGTGTGTGTGTGTGTATGTATTATTCATAAAATATTGTTGTATATATAATAAAATCAAGTATATTATATATATATATAGACATATTAATACACGGGTTAATTACACTAATATAAGGCATTCAAAAGGTTTCTGAAGGGATCATAGAGGGTTCCTAATGGTCCTAAGGCTTGAGAAAGTGTACTAGGACCCCTTAGGTCCCTGTGCAACCTCTGAAAACACACTAGAGCACTCAATTGTATCCCAAGGGGTCGTACGACCCCTTGGGACACACTTTAGTGTTAAAATTTATCAAAAGGGGTCATGGGGACTTCAGAGGGGTCCTAGTATGCCTTATCACATGTTAGGACCCATAGGAAGTCCTCATGACCCCTTTTGACACATTTCAACACTTAAGTTTTTCCCAAGGGGTCGTATGACCCCTTAGGACACACTTGAGTGTTCTGATGTGTAAAAAGGGGTCAGCGGAACTTCCTACGGGTCCGAGAATGCCATATCACGCATTAGGACCCCTAGGAAGTCCCAATGACTCTTTTTGACACATTTCAACACTCAAATATGTCCCAAGGGGTTGTATGACCCCTTATGACATGCTCGAGACTTCTAATGTGTCAAAAGGGTTCATGGGGATTTCCTAAGGGTCCTAACACATGATAAGGCATACTAGGACCCCCAAGAAGTCCCCATGACCCCTTTTGACACATTTCAACACTCAAGTGTGTTCCAAGGAGTCCTATGACACCTTAGGACACACTTGAGTGTTATAATGTGTCGAAAGGGGTCATGGGAAATTCTTAGGGGTCCTAGTATATCTTATCACATGTTAGGTCCCCTAGGAAGTCCCAATGACACCTTTTGACACATTTCAATAGTCAAGTGTGTCCCAAGGGGTCGATAAATCTTTAGGAAAAACTTGAGAGTTCTATTGTGTCGAAAAGGGTCATGAGGAATTCCTAGGGCTCCTAATGCATCATAAGGCATACTAAGAACCCTTAGAAGTCCCCATGACCCCTTAAGACACACTTGCACATTTCAATGTGTCAAAAAGGGGTCATGGGGACTTTCTAGGGGTCCTAACATGTGATAAGGCATACTAGCACCCCTAGGGAGTCCCCATGACCCCTTTTGACACATTGGAATGCTCAAGTCTATCTTAAGGGGTCCTAGGACCCCTTAAGACACACTTGAGCATTCCAATGTGTCAAAATAGGTCATGGGGACTTCCTAGGGGTCGTAATGCATGATAAGATGTATTAGGACCCCTAGGGAGTCCTTGTGAACCCTTTTGACACATTGAATGCCCAAGTGTGTGTGAAGGGGTCCTAGGACCCCTTAAGACACACTTGAGCATTCCAATGTGTCAAAAGGGGTCATTGGGACTCCCTATGGGTCATAACATGTGATAAGGCATACTAGGATCCATAGTGAGTCCTCATGAACCCTTTTAACACATTGGAATGCTCAAGTGTGTCTTAAGAGGTCTTAGGACCCCTTAAGACACATTTGAGTGTTCCAATGTGTCAAAAGGGGTCATGGGGACTCCTTAAGGGTCCTAACATGTGATAAGGCATACTAGGACCCCTAGGAAGTCTCCATGATCCCTTTTGACACATTAGAATGCTCAAGTGTGTCTTAAAGAGTCCTATAACCCCTTAAGACATACTTGAACGTTCCAATGTGTCAAAATAGGTTATGGAACCTTCTTAGGGGTCCTAACACATGATAAGGCATACTACGACCCCTAGGGACACCCCATGACCCCTTTCAACACATTGGAATGCTAGAGTGTGCCTTAAGGGGTCTTAGGACCCCTTAAGACAAACTTGAGCATTCCAATGTGTCAAAAGAGATCATGGGGACTTCCTAGGGGTCCTAACCTGTGATAAGGTGTATTAGGACTCCTAAGGAGTCCCCATGACCCTTTTTGACACATTGGAATGCTCAAGTGTTTCTAAAGTGGTCCTCCAACCCCTTAAGACACACTTGAGCATTTCATCGTGTTAAAAGGGGTCATTGGGACACCCTAGGGGTCCTAACACATGATAAGGCATACTAGGACCCCTAGGGAGTCCCCATGAACCTTTTGACACATTGGAATGTTGAAGTATGTCTTAAGGAGTCTTACCACCCCTTAAGACACATTTGAGTGTTCCAATGTGTCAAAAGGAATCATGGGGACTCCCTAGTGGTCCTAACACATGATAAGGCATTCTATGACTTGTAGGGAGTCCCCATAACCTTTTTTGACACATTGGAATGCTCATGTGTGTCTCAAGGGGTTGTAGGACCCCTTAAGACACACATGAGCATTCCAATGTGTCAAAATGTGTCATGGGGACTCCCTAGGGGTCCTAACACATGATAAGGCATACTAGGAACCCTGGGGAGTCCTCATGACCCCTTTTGTCACATTGGAATGCTCAAGTGTGTCTTAAGGGGTCCTACAACCCCTTAAGACACACTTGAGTGTTCAAATGTATCAAAATGGGTCATCATGACTTCTTAGAGGTCCTAATGTGTGATAAGGCATACTAGGACCCCTAGGGAGTCCTTATGACCCCTTTTGATGCATTGGAATGCTCAAGTGTGTCTCAATGGGTCGTTGTACCCTTTAAGACACACTTGAGCATTTCAATGTTTCAAAAGGGGTCATTGGGACTTCCTAGGGTCCTAATGCATGATAAGACATACTAGAACCCCTAGGGAGTCCCCATGACCCCTTTTGATAGATTAGAACACTCAAGTGTGTTTAAAGGGGTCCTAAGACCCCTTAAGACACACTTGAGTGTTTCAATGTGTCAAAAGGGGTCATGCAGACTTCATAAGGGTCCTAACACATGATAAGGCATAGTAGGACTCGTAGGGAGTCCCCATGACTAATTTTGACACACTGGAATGCTCAAGTGTGTCTTAAGGGGTCCTAGGACCTCTTAAGACACACTTGAGTATTCCAGTGTGTCAAAAGAAGTCATGGGGACTTCCTAGAGGTCCTAACATGAAATAAGGCATATTAGGACCCCTAGAGAGTCCACATGACCCTTTTGACACATTGGAATGGTCAAGTGTGTCCGAAGGGGTCCTAGGACAATTAAGACACACTTTAGCATTTTGATGTGTCAAAAGGGTCATTGGGACTCCCTAGGGGTCCTAATGTGTGATAAGGTGTATGAGGACCCCTTGGGAGTCCCCATGACTCCTTTTGACACATTGGAACTCTCAACTGTGTCTGAAGGCATCCTACAACCCCTTAAGACACACTTGAACATTCCAATGTGTGAAAAGGGGTTATTGGGAATCTCTAGGGGTCCTAATGCATGATAAGGCCTATGAGGACCCTTAAGGAGTCCCCATTACCCCTTTTGACACATTGGAACCTTCAAGCATGTCTTAAGGGGTCTTAGGATGCATTAAGACACATTTGAGTGTTCCATTATGTCAAAAGGGGTCATGGGGAATCCTTAGGGGTCCTAACGCACGATAAGGCATATTATGACCCCTAGGGAGTCCCCATGACCCTTTTTGACACATTAGAATGATCAAGTGTGTCTTAAGGGGTCCTACAACCCCTTAAGACACACTTGAGCATTCCAATGTGTCAAAAGGGATCATGGGGAATTCCTACAGGTCCTAATGCATGATAAGGCATATTAGGAACTCTAGAGAGTCCCCATGACACCTTTTAACACATTGGAATGCTCAAGTGTGTATTAAGGGGTCCTAGGACCCCTTCGGAAACACTTGAGTGTTCCAATGTGTCAAAAGTAGTCATTGGGACTCCCTCAGGGTTCTAATGCATGATACGACATACTAGGACCCCTAGGGCATCTCCGTGACCCATTTTTACACATTGGAATGCTCAAGTGTGTCTTAAGGGGTCTTAGGACCCCTTAAGAAACATTTGAGCATTCCAATGTGTCAAAAGGGGTCATGGGGAGTCCCTAGGGGTGCTAACATGTGATAAGGCATACTAGGACTCCTAGGGAGTCTCCATGACCCCTTTTGACACATTGGAATGTTCAAGTGTGTCTTAAGGGGTTGTAGGACCCCTTAAGACACACTTGAGCATTCCAATGTGTGAAAAAATGTGATGGGGACTTCCTAACGGTCCTAACATGTGGTAAAGCATACCAGGACCCCTAGAGATTCCCCATGACCCCTTTTGACACATTGTAATGCTCAAGTTTGTCTTTAGGGGTCCTATGATGCCTTAAGACACACTTGAGCATTACAATGTGTCAAAAGTGGTCATGGGGACTTCCTAGGAGTCTTAACATGTGATAAGGCATACTAGGACCCCTAGGCAATCCCCATGACCCCTTTTGACACATTGGAATGCTTAAGTGTGTCTTCAAGTGTCCTCGAAACCCTTAAGAAAAACATGAGCATTCCAATGTGTCAAACGGGGTCATTGGGACTCCTTAGGGGTCCTAACATGTGATAAGGTGTACTAGGACCCCTAGAGATTCCCCATGACCCCTGTTGACACATTAGAATGACCAAGTGTGTCATAAGGGGTCTTAGGACCCCTTAAGACACATTTGAGTGTTCCAATGTGTCAAAAGTGGTCATGGGGACTCCATAGGGGTCCCAACATGCATTAAGGCATACTAGCACTCCTAGGGAGTCCTGATAACCTTTTTTGAGACATTGAAACACTCAAGTGTGTCTTAAAGGGTCATACAACCACTTGAGACACACTTAAGCATTCCAATGTGTCAAAAGGGTCATTGGAACTCCCTAG
This sequence comes from Chamaecyparis obtusa, assembly GCA_027943335.1. Lineage (NCBI taxonomy): Eukaryota > Viridiplantae > Streptophyta > Pinopsida > Cupressales > Cupressaceae > Chamaecyparis > Chamaecyparis obtusa. Next base: position 96,251 of record BSBK01008353.1, on the reverse strand, counting down.
GGGTCCTAACATGTGATAAGGTGTACTTGAACCCCTAGGGAGTCCCCATGACCACTTTTGACACATTGAAACACTCAAGTGTATCTTAAGGGATCGTATGACCCCTTAAGACACACTTGAGCACTCCAATGTGTCAAAAGGGGTCATGGGGACTTCCTAGGGGTCCTAACACATCATAGGGTGTACTAGGACACATAGGGAGTCACCATGACCCCTTTTGACACATTGGAATGCTAGAGTGTGTCTTTATGGGCCCTAGGACCCCTTAAGTTTCACTTGAGCATTCCAATGTGTCAAAAGGGATCTTGGGGACTTCCTAAAGGTCCTAACATGTTATAAGTTGTACGAGGACCCCTAGGAAGTCTTCATGACCCATTTTGACACAATAGAATGCTCAAGTGTATCTTAAGGGGTCGTACAACCCATTAAGATACACTTGAGCATTCCAATGTGTCAAAAGGGGTCATGGGGACTCCCTAGGGGTCCTAACATATGATAAGGCATACTAGGAAACTTAGGGAGTCCCCATGACCCCTTTTTACACATTGGAATGCCAGAGTGTGTCTTCAGGGGTCCTAGGACCCCTTAAAAAACACTTGAGCATTCCATCATGTCAAAAGGGGTCATGGGGACTTCCTAGGGGCCCTAACACATGATAAGGCATAGTAGGACCCCTAGGGAGTCCCCATGACCCATTCTAACACATTGGGATGCTCAAGAGTGTCTAAAGGGGTCCTAGGACCCCTTAAGACACACTTGAGAATTCCAACGTCTTAAAAGGGGTCATTCAGACTCCCTAGGGGTCCTAACATGGGATAAGGGAAGCTAGGACCCCTAGGGAGTCCCCATGAACCCTTTTGATACATTGGAATGCTCAAAAGTGTCTTAAGGGGTCTAGAGGGATGCTCAAATTTTTCTTAAAGGGTTGTAAGACCCCTTAAGAGATATTTGAGCATTCCAATGTATCCAGAGGGGTCATGGGGATTCCCTAGGGGTCATAATGCATGATAAGGCAAATTAGGACCCCTAGGGAGTCCCCATGACCCCTTTTGACACATTGGAATGCTAAAGTGTGTCTTAAGGGGTCCTACAACCCCTTAGGACACACTTGAACATTCCAATGTGTCAAAAGTGGTCATGGGGACTCTTTAGGGGTCCTAACGCATGATAAGGCATACTAGGACCAGTTGTGAGTCCCCATGACCCATTTTGATACATTGGAATGCTAGAATGTGTCTTAAAGGGTCCTAGGAACCTTTAAGACACACTTGAGCATTCCAATGTGTCAAAAGGGCTTATGGGGACTTCATAGGGGTCCTAACCCATGATAAGGCATACTAGGACCCCTAGGGAGTCTCCATGACCCCTTTTGACACATTGGAATGCTAGAGTGTGTCTTGAGGGGTCCTAGGACCCTTCAGATGCACTTCAACATTCCAATGTGTCAAAAGGGGTCATTAGGAGTCCCTAGGGGTCCTAACATGTGATAAGGTGTACTAGGACCCCTAGGTAGTCCCCATGACCCCTTTTCATGCATTGAAAAGCTTAAGTGCATCTAAAAGGGTCCAACGACCCCTTAAGACATAGTTGAGCATTCCAATGTGTGAAAATGGGTCATGGGGACTTCCTAAGGGTCGTAACTCATGATAAGGTGTACTACGACCCTTAGGGATTCCCCATGATCCCTTTTGATGCATTGGAACACTAGAGTGTGTCTTTAGGGGTCCTAGGACCCCTTAAGACACACTTGAGCATTCTAATGTGTCGAAAGGGGTCATGGGGATTTCCTAGGGGTCCTAACATGTGATAAGGTGTACTACAACCCCTAGAGAGTCCCCATGACTTCTTTGTACAAATTGGAATACTCAAGTGTATCTTATGGGGTCCTACAACCCCTTAAGACACACTTGAGCATTCTAATGTGTCAAAAGGGGACATGGGGATTTGGGTCCTAATGCATGATAAGGTGTAATAGGACCCTTAGGGAGTCCCCATGACCCCTTTTGACACATTGGAATGCAAGAGTGTCTTAAGGGGTCCTAGCACCCCTTAAGACACACTTGAGCATTCCAATGTGTCAAAATGGGTCATGGGAACGTGATAGGGGTCCTAACATGTGATAAGGTGTATTAGGACCCCTAGGGAGTCCCCATGACCCATTTTGACACATTTTAATGCTCAAGTGTGTCCGAACAAGTCCTAGGACCCCTTAAGACACACTTGAGCATTCCAATCTATCAAAAGGGGTCATTGGGACTCCCTAGCGGTCCTAGCATGTGATAAGGCATGCTAGGACCCCTAAGGAGTCCCCATGACCCTTTTTGATACATTAGAATGCTCAAATGTGTCTTAAGGGGTCCTAAGACCCCTTAAGACACATTTGATCATTCCAATGTATCAAAAGGGGTCATGGAGACTCTCTAGGGCTCCTAACACATGATAAGGCATACTAGGACCCCTTAGGAGTCCCCATGAGCCCTTTTGATACATTGGAATTCTCAAGTGTGTCTTAAGGGCTTGTAGGACCCCTTAAGACACACTTGAGTGTGCCAATGTGTCAAAAGGGGTCACGCGGACTCCCTACTAGTCCTAATGCATGATAAGGCATATTAGGACCGTTTGGGAGTCCCCATGACCCCTTTTGACACATTGGAATGCTACAATGTGTCTTAAGGGGTCATAGGACCCCTTAAGACACACTTGAATTTTTCAATGTGTCAAAAGGGGTCATGGGGACTTCCTAGGGGTCCCAACACGTGATAAGGTGTATTAGGAACCCTAGGGAGTCCCCATTACACATTTTGACACATTCGAATGCTCATGTGCATTGGAAGGGGTCCTAGGACCCCTTAAGACACACTTTCCCATTCCAATGTGTCAAAAGGGGCCATTGGGACTCCCTAGGGGTCCTAACAAGTGATAAGGCATGCTAGGACCCCTAGGGAGTCCCCATGACCCGTTTGGATACATTAGAATGCTCAAATGTGTTTTAAGGGGTTCTACAACACCTTAAGACAAACTTGAACATTCCAATGTGTCAAAAGGGGTCATGGGGACTTTGTACGGGTCCTAACACATGATAAGGGTAGTAGGACCCTTAGGGAGTCCCCATGACCTCTTTTGACAAATTGGAATGCTCAAGTGTTTCTTAAGGGGTCCTAGGACCCCTTAAGAAATACTTCAACATTCCAATTTGTCAAAAGGGGTCATGGGGACTTTGTAGGAGTCCTAACGCATGATAAGGTGTACTAGGACCCTTAGGGTTTTCCTATGACCCCTTTTGACACATTGGAATGCTCAAGTGTTTCTTAAGGGGTCCTAGGATCCTTTAAGAAACATTTGAGCATTCGAATCTATGAAAAGGGGTCATGGGGACTCCCTAGGGGTCCTAATGCATGATAAGGCATATTAGGATCCCTAGGGAGTCCCCATGTCCCCTGTTGACACATTGGAATGCTCAAGTGTGTCTTACGGGGTGACGGGGACCTAGGACCCCTTTGGACATACTTGAGCATTCTAATGTGTCAAAAGGGGTCATTGGGACTTCCTAGGTGTCCTAAAGCATGATAAGGCATACTAGGAACCCTAGAGAGTCCGCATGACCCTTTTTGACACATTGAAATGCTCAAGTGTGTGTTAAGGGGTCCTACGAACCCTTAAGACACACTTGAGCATTCCAATGTGTCAAAAGGGGTCATACAGACTCCCTAGGGATCCTAATGAGTGATAACATTAACTAGGACCCTTAGGTATTCCCCATGACACATTTTGACACATTGGAATGCTCAAGTGTTTCTTAAGGGGTCCTAGGACCCCTTAAGAAACTCTTGAGTGTTCCAATCTGTCAAAAGGTGTCATGGGGACTTCCTAGGGGTCCTAACACATGATAAGGTGTATTAGGACCCCTAGGGAGTCCCCATGACCCATTTAGATGCATTAGAATTCTTAAATGTATCCGAAGGGGTCCCAGGACCCCTTAAGACACACTTGAGCATTCTAAATGTCAAAAGGGGTCATCGGCACTCCCTAGGGGTCCTAACACATTTTTATGCATACTAGGACCCCTAGGGTGTCCCCATGAGCTCTTTTGACACATTGGAATGCTCAAATGTGTTTTAAGGGGTCTTAGGACCCCTTAAGACACATTTGGGCATTCCAATGTGTCAAAAGGGGTCACAGGGACTCCCTAGGTGTCCTGACATGTAATAAGGTGAACTACAACCCCTAGGGAGTCCCCATGACCCCTTTTGACACATTGGAATGCTCAGGTGTGGCTTAAGGGGTCCTACGACCCCTTAAGACACACTTGACCATTCTAATGTGTCAAAAGGGGTCATGAGGACTCCCTAGGGGTTCTAACACATAATAAGGCATACTAGGACCACTTGGGAGTACCCATGACCCCTTTTAACACATTGGCATGGTAGAGTGTGTCTTAAGAGGTCCTAGGACCCCTTAAAACACACTTGAGCATTCCAATGTGTCAAAAGGGGTCATGGGGACTTCTTAGGGGTCCTAACATGTGATAAGACATATTAAGACCCCTAGGGAGTCCCCATGACCCTTTTTGACACATTGGATTGCTTAAGTGTGTTACAAGGGGTCGTAGGACCCCTTAAGACACACTTGAGCATTCTAATGTGTTAAAATGGGTCATTGCAACTCCCTAGAGGTCCTAACAGATGATAAGACATACTAAGACCCCCAAGCAGTCCCTATGACCCCTTTTGACACATTGGAATATTAATTTGTGTCTTTAGGGCTCTTAGGACCCCTTAAGACACGTCTGATCATTTTAATTTGTCAAAAGGGGTCATGGGGACTCCCTAGGGGTCCTAATGAGTGATAAGGTGTAATAGGACCCCTAAGGAGTCCCCATGACCCCTTTTGACACATTGGAATGCTCAAGTGTGTCTTAAGGGGTCCTACAACCCCTTAAGACACACTTGAGAATTCCAATATGTTCAATGGGGTCGAGAGGACTTCTTAGGGGTCCTAATGCATGATAAGGCATACTAGGACCCCTACTGAGTCCCCATGACCCCTTTTGACACATTGGAATTCTCAAGTGTGTCTTAAGGGGTCCTACAACCCCTTAAGAAACACTTGAGCATTCCAATGTGTCAAAAGGTGTCATGGGGACTTCCTATTGGTCCTAATGCAACATAAGGCATATTAGAACCCATAGGGAGTCCCCATGACCCATTTTGACACTTTGGAACACTCAAGTGTTTCTTAGGGGTCCTCAAACCCCTTAACACACACTTGAGAATTCCAATGTGTCAAAAGGGGTCATTGTGACTTCCTAGGGGTCCTAACACATGATAAGGCATACTAGGACCTCTTGGGAGTCCCGATGACCCCTTCTAACACATTGGAACACTCAAGTGTGTCTTAAGGGGTCTTAGGACCCCGTAAGACACACTTGAGCATTCCAATGTGTTCAAAGGGTTCATGGGGAGTTTCTAGGGGTCCTAACACATGATAAGGTGTACTAGGACCCATAGGGAGTCCCCATGAACTTTTTTGATAGATAAAAATTTTCAAGTGAGTGTTAAGGGCTCCTACGACCCCTTAAGACACACTTGAGCATTCCAATGTCTCAAAAGGGGTCATGGGGACTTCCTAGGGGTCCTAAGGCATGATAAGCCATACTAGGACCCCTAGGGAGTCCCCATGACCCCTTTTGACATATTGGAATGTCAGAGTGTCAAAAGGGGTCATGGGGACTTTGTAGGGGTCCTTATGCATGATAAGGCTAATTAGGACCTATGGGGAGTCCCCATGACCTCTTTTGACACATTGGAATGCTCAAGTGTGTCCTAAGGGGTCCTACAACCCCTTGAGACACACTTGAGTGTTCCAATGTGTAAAAAGGGGTCATGGGGACTCCCTAGGGGTCCTAATGCATGATAAGGTGTACTAGTACCCCTAGGGAGTCCCCATGACCCCTTTTGACACATTGGAATCCTCAAGTGTGTCCAAAGGGGTCCTAGGACCCTTTACGACACACTTGAGCTTTTGAATGTGTCAAAAGGGGTCATTGGGACTTCTTAGGGGTCCTAACACATGTCAAGGTGTACTAGGACCCCCAGGGAGTCCCCATGACCCCTTTTGACACATTGGAATGCTCAAGTGTGTCTCAGGGGTTCTTACTACTCCAGAAGACACATTTGATCATTCCAATGTGTCAAAAGGGCTCATGGGGACTCCCTAGGGGTCCTAACACATGGTAAGGCATACTAGGACCCATAGGGAGTCCCCATGACCTCTTTTGACACATTGGAATGCTCAATTCTATCTTAAGGGCTCCTACAACCCCTTAAGACACACTTGAGCATTCCAATCTATTGAAAGTGGTCATTAGGACTTCTTAGGGGTCCTAACCTGTGATAAGGCATAATAGGACCCCTAGTGAGTCCCCATGACCTTTTTTGACACATTGTAACATTCAAGTGTGTCTTAAAGGGTCCTACAACCCCTTAAGATACACTTGAGCATTCCAATTTGTCAAAAAGGGGTCATGGGGACTTCCTGGGGGTCTTAACACGTGATAAGGCATATTAGGACCCCTAGGGAGTCCCCATGACCCCTTTTCACACATTGGAACCCTCAAGTGTGTCTTAAGGAGTCATCAAACCCCTTAAGATGCACTTGAGCATTCCCATGTGTCAAAAGGGGTCATTGTGACTTCCTAGGGGTCCTAGCGAGTGATAAGGCATAATAGGACCTCTAGGGAGTCCCGATGATGCCTTTTGACATGTTAGAACACTCAAGTGTGTCTTAAGGGGTCTTAGGACCCCATAAGACACACTTGAGCTTTCCAATGTGTTAAAAGGGGTCATGGGGACTCCCTAGGGGTCCTAACACATGATAATGCATACTAGTAGGGAGTTCCCATGACCCTTTTTCATAGATAAAAATGCTCAAGTGAGTCTTAAGGGGTCCTACGACCCCTTAAGACACACTTGAGCATCCCAATGTCTAAAAAGGGGTCATGGGGACTTCCTAGGGGTCCTAACATGTGATAAGCCATACTAGAACCCCTAGGGAATCCCAATGACCCCTTTTGACACATTGGAATGCCAGAGTGTCAAAAGGGGTGATGGGGACTTCCTAGGAGTCCTAACGCTTGATAAGGTGTATTAGGACCTATAGGGAGTCCCCATGACACCTTTTGACACATTGGAATGCTCAAGTGTGTCTGAAGGGGTCCTACAACCCCTTAAGACACACTTGAGCATTCCAATGTGTAAAAAGGGGTCATGGGGACTCCCTAGGGGTCCTAACACATGATAAGGTGTACTAGGACCCCTAGAGAGTCCCCATGACCCCTTTTGACACATTGGAATGCTCAAGGGTGTCCAAAGGGGTCCTAGGACCCATTAAGACACACTTGAGGATTTTGATGTGTCAAAAGGGGTCATTGGGACTTCTTAGGGGTCCTAACATTTGCAAGGCATACTAGGACCCCTAGGGAGTCCCCATGACCCATTTTGACACATTGGAATGCTCAAGTGTGTTTTAAGGGGTCCTATGACTCCTTAAGACACATTTTATCATTCTAATGTGTCAAAAGGGGTCATCAGGACTCCCTAGGGGTCCTAACGCATGATAAGGCATACTAGGACCCCTAGGTAGTCCCCATGACCCATTGTGACACATTGGAATGCTGACATGTGTCTTAAGGGGTCCTACCACCCCTTAAGACACAGTTGAGTATTCCAATGTGTCAAAAGGGGTCATGGGGACCTCCTTGGGGTCCTAACATGTGATAAGATGTACTAGGACCCCTACGAAGTCCCCATGACCCCTTTTGACACATCTAAGCCCTCAAGTGTGTCTGAAGGGGTCCTACGACTCCTTTAGATACACTGGAGGATTCATCTATTTCAAAAGCAGTCATGGGGACTTTCTAGTGGTCCTAGTATGTCTTATCATTCATTAGGACCCCTAGGAAGTCCCCATGATCCATTTTGACACATTGGAATTATGGATTGTGTCCAAAGGTACCCCTTTGGACACTCGTTAGGACCCCTAAGAAGTCCCCATTACCCCTTTTGACACATTGGAATGTTCGAGTGTGTCTTTATATATATATATATATATATATATATATATATATATATATATATATATATATATATATATATATATATATATATATATATATATATATATATATATATATATATAACGTTTAAGGGATATTAAGTGGTATTATGTAATTTTTTTAATATATATTATATATAATTATATATTAATATATATTTTATATTAATATGTATTGTATATAAATATATTTAACGAACTTATATTATATTTATATGTACAAATTATATATATATATATATATATATATATATATATATATATATATATATATATATATATATATATATATATAATTTGTACATATATTTATATAATATAAAATATATATGACATACAACTTAAAACCCCTAAGATATTATAATATAAAATATATAAATTAATATATAATTATATATATAATACATATTTAAACATTATATACAAAAGTTCAATTTTTTCATATTCTCTTGCTATGTTTTCATACTTGGAAAAATCGGGTACCCAATTTCCCTGATTTCAAAAGTTCAAATTTTACATATACTCCCGCCATTTTTTCATACTCAGCAAAATCGGGTACCTGATTAGGCTTGTGCTTTGCTGGCAGGTTTTCCCAGGTGTACTGACACCCAAGCCTACTAAAAAGTCAACAAGCACTTTCATGCGCTTCTGGATGAGTGAAAAGTGAATATTTTTCACATCACCACTTTTTGGCTCCTCATGATCTTGCATATACCCCATGCTCTGTCAATCCTGTGTCTTTCAATATTTTCATAATAGTGTTGTCAACTCTCTTCTTAGATTGCTTCTCTTCAATTATAGCTTTTGCAGAGTTGATGTTCTCTTCAAAAGTTCCAAACCTTTTACACTGAGTGTCCAACTTACACTTAATTAACCTGCCAACATATTCTTCTATTTCTATCTCAGATATCTCATAGCCAAGAGGGTCTATCAACTCAATTCTAGGCTCCACTGCTTCAATATAGGTAAATTCAGTGTCAACCATAAAACATATATCATCTTTATATTTCTCCACAAGTGACTGTAGAGTCCTTGATCTACTAGTTACCAATTTCTGAAATGTCTTCATCACTAACATAGCACTCACATTCACTTTGTCAATAACATGTTTCAAATATACTTTATTTATCCTTTCCATAGTAGATTGTTCATCATTCCAATCATTTGCAATGGTGTATGGAAATCTTCTCAATAGGTGGAAAAACATGTATGTGATTAAGGATGAAAATCTAAATTGTGCATACTTAGTTTTCTTAATCTTCTCCAAGTTTCCAAACAATTGTATTCTTAGAATTTCACACATATCAACTAGTACCTTGTCAACACACATCAAATAAGTAATATGTACCATTCTAGCAACCATGTCATCTTCTCAAAATTTGCACAAAAATTAGTTGTTAGGATCTTGCATAGGTATCTCACATCATCTTGTTTGATTTTGCTAATCACAATTCCTCTTCCATTATAGGTTGATTCTGTGTTGTCCATGACTATTTTCCTCATGTTCTTCTCATTTAAAGGAATAGCACCAACTTTAGATAATCCAGTGACTTCATGAATCAAATCAGCTGTAATATCTATTACTCTATCTTCTAGCCAAAACTTTCCATTGTGAATTTTTCTCAAAATAATCTTAGTGCATTCTTCATTGTCAAATTCATACCGCAATGCATACTTAATAATATCATTATCTTTCAAATGTTCATATCCTTGTTTCAATGACATATGCTACCTGTAAATCTTTTGATATTCATTGGCAAAATCACTAGCACTGATGGTTTCTAACTTGCATCCAAGATAACTTCTCACATTCTCCAAATGCAAAACTTCATCTAGTATGGATGATAATGCTAAACTAGGGTTATCTTCTTCCAAGGGTTCTACTAGTTCTCTCTTCATTCTAGGTCTATTTTTGTCTCTGACATTGTGAATTAAAGATATATCCATGATTGCTTCTAGGTCTTTATACTAATTCAAAGATCTACCAAGTAAAATACCTCAATTTCATGATTCTAGGGTTTGCATAGATTCGGCACTAAAATCTTTCACCAAATCACTGCAAAATGCTTCCAATCTCTACTCTTTGCTCTCATAAACACTTCAATTCACTTATATGATCAAATAACATTGATTATAACCTTTTATTACATCAATCTCACTTAGATCTGACATCACATTCAATTCTTGCCGCTTCTTCCTAAAAAGTTATTTCTGTTAACCTGCAAAACTTAAAACTTCTTGGGATCTTGCAAAACATAATATCTTCTTTTGCGCTCCTAACCATAGCATTAGTTGTATGTTGATGTCAGAGTGACCCCACAATAGTGGGTTACACTTTTTTAGACATGCTGATTTTTGCTGAAATGACACATTTTTAATAAAATATGATTATTTAAGCCTTGAGAGGTTCAATTTGAAGGAATTAATTAGAAATGGTTAGCTCAAAGCCTCTTAGATAAAAAAATCATTGATATAACATATATACTCCTCATTCATACCTAAAATGGAATCTCCTTTGCACCTATTAAAATGCTGATAAAAAATCACTTCGACTTTACCTTTTGGGAGATCAAATGAATCCATTCGAAAAACCTATCTATATAGTAAGGTACTACTAAGAAAACTCTTTCCAATTATTATAATGTTAATATATATTAAGTTTATTATGACTTTGTATTTTTAGTTTTACTAAATAGATATTTCATCGTATCCCCACCTCTATGTTCAATGCTTATGGAAAAATAGTAAATGAGAGAAAAAAAATTCTAAAAAATATCTATGCCCTAGGTATTGAAGTTATCTTTCTATCAAAACAAATAAAAATAAAATTGGACAAAATACACAAAAAGTTATAAGCTATGTAGTCAAGGTATGTCAAAATTACGGCTTAGTCATCTTCAAACATTAATAAAATATGAAATAACCATGATAATGTTATAAAACCAATTGCATGCCCTCCATATGGACATTAAAAAACTAAATTTAAAATAATCACATTGATATCTATTTTAGAAAAAATGTTATGCTCTACGAAAATAATGTAACTCTTTGAAAATGATGTTTTTAGCAACATACCAGTTTTTGTGGGAGAAAGAAAAAACCAATCAAATCAATTCAAAAATAAATAAATAAAATATATTTAGAATCTAGATAGAAAATCCTAAAAGACTCTAATTTACTTCATCTTCTGATTCTTAACAATTTAACGACAATATGCATTCGAATCTAAAAATTTTATTCAAAATTTAGAGTACAGTGCTCGTTCAGGCAAAAAAGTGTAACCCACTATTGTGGGTTCACCCTACATCATAAAATACCTTGCATTAACTATGCAAGACTTAATTCATCATAAATCTACTTCTACACTAATTCTAAGTTCCTAATCTACTGCAATCTTCATAAATTAAGTGTTTTGAGTTAGGTCAAGTAAGGATTCATTCTTACCACTTGATACTTTACCTTTTTTATTACCTTTAGTGTTGAATATGTCTCCTTGATCTGTGCCTTTAACAAACTTCACTTCATCTGCATTACTACAGCAACCTTTCTATCTATTTCTTACATCTTCACTTCTTCTTTCATGATTTCTAGGGTTAGGGTTAGGATGAAAAAATCCATTGTTCATTCTGCAATATCTTGCTATATGTCTAATCTTGTTGCATATCTAACAAACAATTCCATTGTTTCCATATCTTGGTCCTTCCTGATTGATCTGTGATCTGCAGTTTCTAGCAATGTGTCCAACCTTGTTACATCTATAACATACTACTCCATTTCTTCTGTTCATACCTTCATTAGATCTCTTATTTGCATTGTTAGTATTCCTAAACATTCTACTATCATAATTGTTCTCAATAACTTTAGGTTTTCTACATTCAATAGCTCTATGTCTAAAACCATGACAATTATAACAATAACCATTAAGAGGTTTAAATTGCTTACCTATGCAATCTCTCTTCATATGACCAATAGTATTAAAACCAAAACATCTACCTTTGAATTCTTTTTGCATACCTTTGGGTGATTCCTCTTGCTTTGGTGATTCTTCTTCTTTAGGTGTATCTTCAGATTCATCAGACTTCTTCTCATCTAGACTTTCAGATACTTTCAGATTTGGTTCCTTGCTTTCATCATTTGTTCTAAATATGTTAAATTCAAGCCCAGTCTTATCATAGGATGGTTTCACAAAAGATACTTGTTCATCAATCTTTTCACTATTTTAATATAGCCTTTCAAGTTGTTTGGATTGAGTCAATTCACCTTTCACAATCTTATTGTATTTCTCAAGTTTAGCATACTGCAAATTAACTTTCTCAATTTTAGATGTTACATTTCCAAGTTTAGATTTTAGTCCTTCATTTTCAATTTTCAACTTTTCATTCTCAGATCTTAGATTTTCTTCATTCTTACTATTTCCATCTTTCAAACTAATTTTCAATTTTGCTATCTTCAGTTTATGCTTAAGGATCACATTTCATTTTTCTAAATTGTCATCACAATCCTCAATAAGAATTTTAGATTCCATTTCAGATTTCAGATCTTCCATCTTCTTTTATAGTTTCTCAATGAGGTTCTTTGCATCATCATATTTTCCTTTCAGAGTGTCTCTTTCATCAATAAGCATATCAATTTGTTCAAGAGCTTCTTCAAGATTCTTCTATAGTTGATCCATATCCATAGAGATCTTACTCAAGATGTTGGCTTTCCTTGAATGATTCTTCTCTGAGTAACTAAGCTCTGATACCAATTGTTATAAATAGGGAATACTGAGAGGGGGGGGTGAATCATTATTCTACAAACTTTATCTTTTTCCCAATTATGGATATAATGGATTATCTTTACACATGCATACCAATAAAACTAAAGAACTCATAACACATGATATGTTCTCGAGGAAAACTTGGCCAAGGGAAAACCTCTGTGGGGATGGTACCCACAAATATCCACTAATCAAAAGTATCCTATTAAGGATATTGACCCTGTTAGGATTCTATTACAAGCATATAGTGTATCAATCCTGATTAAGGAACTATAGGCCTTGTTAGAAGCCTGAACCCTATTAGGAGTTGTCAATACAAAATCCAATTACTAGATGAGTCCACTACCCAAACAAGTAAAGTACAATGTATACTGATTAAAAAAATGGATTAAGGTACATAACCTTATGCTTCTTGCATCAATATCTTTTCGCTGATCTTACATTTGCATCATGTTACTCTATCATATCATTACAATATCTTTTCTTCTTACAATTTACAATTACATATATACAAGCTATTAGGGCTAATAAATTTACATGGTCGGCTTCCATATATCTTTATTCAAGGGTTAAAATCTAGGATGTCATCCCTTTATATTGTTAAGTCATTATTTTGATAAACAAAATAATCCCTTAACTCTTTACGTCTTCAAAACTGTCCTATCGGCTTAACATTGTCTTCGGTAAAATTGTCATAACTAATTCCGTACATGCCATAGTGACTTGCACTCTAAGATGGGTCATCATTAGTCACCATAGAGTCTATATTCAAGTGAACAAGAACTAAACTTACTCTAGTCAATGTCACAAACAAAAATTATTCTTGGTGCACTGGTGAAAACACTGTCTCACACTTAAATTTGCAATGCGCTCTACTATACTTGCTCTCTGACCTTTACACTCTTCATGTGGATCATATTTTTCCATCATGACAACATCTATGTACTCAGCTCAGCCAAGTTTCCAACAATCTCCCCCTTTGTCATTGGTGGTAATGTATGAGAAAATTGGCTAAGTGTACAACTCAAAAATCTCAAAATTGTGGCCATAGTATAACATATACATATACTATGCTTATAACTCCTCAAAATATAATCTCTAATACAATACTCCCCCTAAGAGTATTAATCCAGATCATATACAAGAATTTTTGGCTCTATATCTCTCCCCCTTTGACTGTAAGGAAACTCAAGTGTGGAAACAACTTCCTACACTAATCTCTATAGGAGAGTATTGTGCAAATGCTTATAAATCCTTACAATTTCAGATTCATTAACTACTTTAACAAAGATATTGCAACCACATACCATACATATAGAAAAATAGAGAATGACACAATGATATACCCTGGGGAAAACCTTTCGGTAAAAAACCCCAGCACTCCAAAACCTACACAATGTATTATCTTCAACACAAAGATTACAATACATTTGCAATGCAAGTTCTTTCAAGAAATGAGAGACAAAGCCTACAAGACTTAAACTTTGTTATATCTCTCCCATAGGAGTAGCATCATATATATAGACTCCTCTGGACCCAAAAATGGGCACAACCACCAAGACCCATGCACAAAGTGACATGTACACAGTTGTTACATGCAATCTCAAGAATAGGCATCCATCCCTAGAATAGACTATGACAGCTTGTCATAGAATCTGCCAAAAATAATGGTCACAAGAGAAGTGTAAGAGAATCTGTCATACCAACCTATTTTTGGCATATTCTCTTACACACACCAACCACTTCTTCTTGGGTGCCCAAATAGGCCCAAGTCATAAGATGCTCTTACACCTGTCATAGCACATTCCTTAAATAGTTCTTACGCATCATAAGAACCTATCATGACCATTTTAGTCATGATCTCCTTACGCACAAGATGCTGACACATCAAGTGGAGTGACACATCAACATGCCAACTAGACATGTACACTCACACTTAATTACATTAGTTGCAAAAAAATACATTTACAAAATAAATAATAAGAATAGGAATTATCCAAGGTTGAGACACCTTATTCTTAACATTCTCCCACTTGTCAAACACCTTGTAAGAGCAATAGGAACATAACAGGAACTTTTAACTGCTATAGGCCAAAAGGCCCATAGACTCTGAACACCATCTGAACTTCTCAGTGCCCACTGGTTTCATTACATCTGCAACATTCTTCACAGTATCTACCTTCTCCAAATTTACCTTTCCATCTTCCACCATATCTCTCACAAAGTGAAACTGCACATCAATGTCCTTCGTTCTGGCATGGAAAGTTGGATTCTTTGCAAGGCAAATAGCGCTCTAACTATCACACCAAATAGTAATCTATTCTGCATCAACACCAACATTAGAACACAATCTTCTAAGCCAAATGGCTTCTTTACAAGCACAAGTAGCAGCCATGTACTCAGCTTTTGTAGTGGAAAAAGCAACCACAGGTTGTTGCTTACTCATCCAACTGATGGCACCACCAAACATAGTGAGCACATAAGCACTCATGGATCTACTACTGTCAATATCACCTACCCAATCTAAATCCACAAACCCATCAATACAAACTGAATGTGAAGATCCAAAAGTGTTACTATGATAACATATGGAGTAATCTGATGTACCCCTCAAATATTTGAATACTCGCTTAACTGCATCCCAATGTACTTGTCCAAGATTAGCCATAAACTGACTCAGGACTCCCACTACTTGGGCAATGTTTGGTCTAGTACAGACCATAGCATACATAAGACTACCAACTGCACTAGCATAAGGTACTCTACTCATGTCCTCCACCTCACTAGGAGATTTTGGACAATCATCTACAGATAACTTTGTTCCCATAGAAATAGGAACACATAGTGGTCTACAATCTGCCATGCTGAACCTGTCCAACACAGACTTCACATACTTACTCTGACTCAACCAAAGTTTTCTATTAGACCTGTCTCTACTGATTTCCATACCCAAGATGTACCTAGCTGCCCCAAGATCTTTCATCTCAAACTATGCTGACAACTAAGATTTAAAATCAGAAATCATACCCTTACCCTTCCCAAACAGCAACATATCATCAACATATAATACAACAATAAGAAGGCGATCATTTTCAATTCTGAAATAAACACAATGATCTAATTTTGATCTTTCAAATCAAATTGACAACATAAAGGCATCAAACTTAAGGTACCACATCTTAGGAGATTGCTTCAAACCATATAGAAATTTCTTTAATCTACAAACTAAGGATTCTTTACCTTTAACAATGTAGTGCTCAGGCTATGACATATAAATCTCTTCCTCCAAATCACCATGAAGGAAAGCTATCTTCACATCGATCTGTTCTATCTCTAAATCATATGATGTAGCAAGAGATAACAAAAATCTAATGGATGTCAACTTTGCAATAGGAGAGAATATTTCACCATAATCTATTCCCTCTACTTGTGAATACCCCTTTGCAACCAATCTAGCTTTATACCTTTCAACACTGCCATCTGCATAGAATTTCTTCTTGAACACCCATTTACAACCAACAGGTTTTCTCCCTTTAGGAAAAGGTACAAGGTCCCAAGTTTTTTTTTTCTCCAATGAAGCCATCTCATCATTCATAGCCTCAATCCAGGAACCTGCATCTTCCATGCCCAAAGCCTCTTTCACAGATCTAGGCTCATCAGTGTTAGTAATCAAAGCAAAGGCACAACTAGAATCTAACATAGAATAACCAAACCTTTCTAGTTGCTTTCTTTCTCTCATGGATCTCCTCAAGGGCTACAGTTGAGGTTGTTCTTCCTCTTCTTTTGAACTATCAGAGCTGCTAGAGCTCTCCTCATCATTAGGCCCAACATGGTCTCTCTGTTCAGTCTTCTCAGGGGTAGGAGGCAACTGAACAACATCTTTTTCCTTTTCTTTTTCATCTAGTTGTAGCACAATAGGAGAAGATGTTAGCTCTCTGAAAATAACATTTCTACTATACAACACCTTACTAGTCACGGGATCCCAAAGCTTGTATCCTTTCACACTAGCACTATATCTGATGAAAATACATTTAACAACTTTGTTTTCCAACTTAGATCTTTTCTCCTTTGGAACATGTGCATAAGCTTCACAACCAAAAACATGAAGATGTCTAATTGAAGGCTTCTTACCAGACCACACCTCCATGGGTGTCTTACCAACAAGGGCTGATGTAGGAGATCTGTTAACCAGATAGCAAGTAGTGGCCATAGCTTCGGCCCAAAACCTTTGTTCTAAACCAGCTCCACTAAGCATACTCCTAGCCTTCTCCATCAGTGTCATGTTCATTCTCTCAGAAACTCCATTTTTCTGTGGGGTATAAGGAGTTGTCTTATGCCTCTCGATACCTTGTTCTTTATAGAACTGTTCAAACTCTGCTGAGCAAAACTCACCACCATTGTCAGTTCTCACACACTTAATCTTCTTACTAGTCTGATTCTCTACAAGAGCTTTAAATTCCCTGAACCAACTAAAGACTTGTGTCTTAATTTTATGGAAATAAATCCATGTCCTTCTACCCTAATCATCTATGAAAGATACAAAAAATATAGACTTGGAGATTGAAGGAACTTTTACAGGACCAAATACATCAGAATGAATAAGATCCAAAACATCTGAAGATTTGTGAGAACTAGAGTAAAACTGAACATGATTTTGTTTACCATAGACACAGTGTTCACAAAAGTCAAACTCAAGATTGCAATCATTTAACCCCTCAACAAGATTTTTATTTTTCAGGGTTTTGAGACCCTTTTCACCAATGTGGCCAAATCTCATATGCCACAACATTGTCTTTTCTGCAGGAAGCTTACCTTCCAAAGTGTTTGCACTACCATCGGAACCAATAGCCAAAGATTTCTTCACTCCTTGTTTAGATGGTGAGGATGAAGAGCTATTACATAGAGGAATACATGCATCTAGCTAAAATAAGGTACCTCTCCTAGTACCCCTTGCAAGCACTATCGATCCTCTTATCATCTTGCATCCTTCTTTCAAAAAAACAACTTGCACACCTACATCATTCAGCATACTTACAGATAATAGGTTTCATGCCAAACCTGGAATGTGCATAACTCTATTGATTCCCTTTACTCATCCATCAGGAAATTTGATAGTGACCCTTCCGCATCCAACTATCTTTAGGTGAGAATCATCACCCAAGTACACCTTTCCACCATCGAAATCTTCATATTTTGAGAACCAGTTTTGATGAGAGGTCATGTGAAAAGATGCACCCAAGTCAACCAACCACACATCATCAGATGCATGGGCTGCCAAAGCTATGATGAATCCATCGCCATCTTCTTGAGATCTTTCTGAAGCTGAATCTGAACCTTTCTTCTTCTTCTTCGGCTCTTTGCAGTCTTTACAGAAGTGCCCAAATTTATCACAGTTCCAACATTTTGCCTTGGACTTATTGGAAGTCTTTGACTTCCCATGGGATTTGGATCTACCCTTATTGTTAGACTTATTGTCATTTTTCTTCCCTCTTTCAGTGGATCTCCCACGAATAGAAAGGGCTTCTTTTTTTGAAACGGAAGCCTTTCTTTGCATCTCCTCTGATAGTAGCGAAGACACCACATCATCCATTTTGAAGGTGACTAAAGTGCTTTCGAGAGCCATCACAAGATGGTCCCATGAATCTGGTAAAGAACACAAAAGTCTGTAGCAACGATCCTCCTCCTCTAACTTGACACCAACTAATGTCAATTGTGTAGCCAACAGATTAAATGCATTTAAATGAACCATTAAGGATCCACCTTCCTCCATTCGTAGAGAGTACAACTTCTTCCTTAGGAACAACTTGTTCACCAAAGATTTGGCCTGATACACGGCCGCAAGTCTTTCCCACAAACTATTTGTAGTTTTCTCATCTAGAACATTCAAAAGGACTGCATCGGTTAAACAAAGTCTTATGAGACCCTTAGCTTTATGGTCTTTGATATCCCAATCTGCTTGAGCTATAGTTGTTGGTCTTGTAGCACTTGAAGTCACTTCCCATAGGTCATGATCTTCCAACATGTCTTCCATCTTGAGTTTCCACAACTCGAAATTAGTGCCATTAAATTTCTCCACCTCCATTCTTCCATATGATGAACTTGCCATCTCAATCTGCAAATAAGATTCAGAATGCTCTGCAAAAAACTCCCACCCAAAATTGAGATCAGCTCAAAAAACCCTACCCAACAACTAGGATCAAAAGTTGATCAAGCTCTGATACCACTTGTAAGGAAACTCAGGGTGCGGAAACAGCTTCCTACGCTAATCTCTATAGGAGAGTATTGTGCAAATTCTTATAAATCCTTACAATTTTAGATTTGTTAACTATTTTAACAAAGATATTGCAACCACATACCATACATATAGAAAAATAGAGAATGACACAATGATATACCCTAGGGAAAACCTTTCGGTAAAAAACCCCAGCACTCCAAAACCTACACAATGTATTATCTTCAACACAAAGATTACAATACACTTGCAATGCAAGTTCTTTCAGGAAATGAGAGACAAAGCCTACAAGACTTAAACTTTGTTATATCTCTCCCATAGGAGCAGCATCATATATATAGACTCCTCTGGACCCAAAAATGGGCACAACCACCAAGACCCATGCACAAAGCCACATGTACACAGTTGTTACATGCAATCCCAAGAATAGGCATCTATCCCTAGAATAGACTATGACAACTTGTCATAGAATCTGCCAAAAATAATGGTCACAAGAGAAGTGTAAGAGAATATGTCATACCAACCTATTTTTGGCATATTCTCTTACACACACCAACCACTTCTTCTTGGGCACCCAAATAGGCCCAAGTCATAAGATGCTCTTACACCTATCATAGCACATTCCTTAAATAGTTCTTACACGTCATAGGAATCCATCATGACCATTTCAATCATGATCTCCTTACTCACAAGATGCCAAAACATCAAGTGGAGTGACACATCAACATGCCAACTAGACATGTACACTCACACTTAATTACATTATTTGCAAAAAAATACATTTACAAAACAAATAATAAGAATAGGAATTATCCAAGGTTGAGACACCTTATTCCTAACATTGACAACAATGACAAAATAAAGTAGGGAGGGCTACAAAATTGTGTCACAAAAAGATTATACCTTAGCTCCTTATTGCAAAGTCGGTAGGCTTGCAACACAATCCACAAAATTAGCTTTCATTGCTTCTATCTCCTTCTCCCATGATTTCTTAATGGAATCTACCACATTGAGTAAAGTGCTCAGTCCATAAGCTACTATTTAACATGCTTGAATGTTTTCAAAGTTAAACTTTTGAAAAGATGTCTTTGCTGAAAGACATTCTCCCAACTATTCTTCAATTATGCATAGCTTCATAGAAGTATGTTCTCTAAAAACAGTAAATCTCCTCATTTTTTTGTCTCTTTCATCTTCTAAAATTATGATTTCATCATACAGTTTCCAAATCTTCTTCTCAACATCTAATATCTTCACATTAGGGCTAGAAAGAAGGTTACATTCATTCTAAATTTCTACTTCTTTTAACTTCATCTTCTAATCTTCTTCTACTATTAAGGTCTCTAATTTTGTACATTGTATGTACAAAGATTTTCCTATTTCCAAATGCTTTCTCAAGTCCTTGATACAGATATCAAGACTGATAATATCATTCTTGATATTCTAGCTAATATTCAAAAGCATTTCAGCTTCATAAGTTGCTTGAGCTCTCACTTTTGCAATATTAGATAAGTTAGTGAATTCATTATCAAAAGTGCTCATTACCTTCTTAGCTTTCTCCAAAGGGTCTGCCTCTATAATTTGTGTAGTTATAATGCTTTGTAACTTCTCTATTAATTCCTTTAGACTCCCTTCAAGATTCTTCACTTTGTTGTTCTTGCCAATGATTTTATTCAATGAGGTGATCAATTCCAATTGATCATCATCATCAACTTCCTTTCCCAAATCTTCAAACAATGATCAAATCTCCTTCTTCTTTCTAGTCTCAGGTGTAAGACTGATGTCTTCTTTGATAGGAATAGGTGCTTGAATCTTTGTTTCTTTAGGTTCTTCAATAGTTGTTTGTGTATGCTCTACTTTTGTATCTAGTTCATCAAGAGTCAAATTGTCAACAATGTTTCCTAAATTCTTGAATACATTGTCATCAATATCCAAGGTGACCTTTGTACCTTCTACATTCATTGATTCATCTTCAATGATAATAGCTGGAGGAGAGGGAATATCCTCTTGTTCTGCTTTCTCTACTACAACTGATGATTCTCCAACATTTTCTACCATAACCTTGATAATTCTTGCTTTGTGTCAGAATTAACTTCTTCATATCTACCTCCCATAATTAGAATAGTTCTCCTTTTGGTTCTTAGATGGATGCTTAGGGCTTTCAATATCTACTTCATGTGTACATCATCTCTCACATCACAAAGCTTTCTTTCAAAATTCTCTCTGATAGAAGTGTCTTCTTCAATTTGTGTCTTCTTTCTATTTACAAGTTTGTTGAGCAAATCATCAGGTATCTGACCCTAAATAGTATCAAACTTCTTATTTTCCAAAACCATTTGCTTCACAATAGCATTCTCCAAGTTAAGTCTGTCTAAATAATCATAAATATTATAATACTTATTCATTCTGGTAAAGTCTCCATCTTCAATAATCTACTCATCAAGCTTTTCAACTTTGGGTTTCCAAGCTTTCTTCTTAACCAAAGTAGTGTCATCATTTTTAATTACTGCAACTTTCCTACAAACTGGTGGCACCATAATTTTCTATCTCTTACTAGGTCCAGTAGCACTTTCTTTCATTCTCTTCCTAGTAGGTATGCTTGCTTCTTGTTCCATCTCTGGTTCCTCTACTTTCACCTTCACAAGTGGTTCTTTCTGTTGTACTGCAATTAGTGGGGTAGACTAAACTTCTTTCTATTCACTCATTCTGATTGCTGCTGATGTGTTCTTTGCTACTAAAAACTCATGCTCTAGCAATCCTGTGTCTTTCAATATTTTCTTAATAGTGCTGCCAACTCTCTTCTTAGACTGCTTCTCTTCAATTATAGCTTTTGTAGAGTTGAAGTTCTCTTCAAAAGTTCCAAACCTTTTACACTAAGTGTCCAACTTACACTTAAGTAACCTGTCGACATATTCTTTTATTTCTATCTCAGATATCTCATAGCCAAGAGGGTCTATGAACTCAATTCTAGGCTCCATTGCTTCAATATAGGTAAAGTCAGTGTCAACCATAAAATATATATCATCTTTATACTTCTCCAAAAGTGACTATGGAATCCTTGATTTTCTAGTTACCAATTTCTGAAATGTCTTCATCACTAACATAGCACTCTTATTCACTTTGTCAATAACATGTCTCAAATATACTTTATTTATCCTTTCCATAGTATTTTTTTCATCATTCCAATCATTTGCAATGGTGTATGGAAATCTTCTCAATATGTGGAAACACATGTATGTGATTAAGGATGAAAATCTAAATTGTGCATACTTAGTTTTCTTAATCTTCTCCAAGTTTTCAAATAATTGTATTCTCAAAATTTCACACATATCAACTGGTACCTTGTCAACACACATCAAATAAGCAATTTGTACCATTCGAGCTTCCATGTCATCTTCTCTAGAATTTGCACAAAACTTAGTTGTTAGGATCTTGCATGGGTATGTCACATCGTCTTGTTTGATTTCGCTAATCACAATTTCTCTACCATTATAGGTTGATTCTGTGTTGTCCATGACTATTTTCCTCATGTTCTTCTCATTTAAAGGAATAGCACCAACTTTAGATAATCCAGTGACTTCATGAACCAAATCAGCTGTAATATCTATTACTCTATCTTCTAGCCAAAACTTTCCATTGAGAATTCTACTCAAAATAATCTTAGTGCATATTTCATTGTCAAATTCATACTGCAATGCATACTTAATAATCTCATTGTCTTTCAAATGTTCATATCATTGTTTCAATGACATATCCTAGTTGTAAATCTTTTGATATTCATTGGCAAAATCACTATCACTGAGGGTTTCTAGCTTGCATTCGAGATAAATTCTCACATTCTCCAAATGCAAAACTCCATCTGGTAGGAATGATAATGCTAAACTAGGGTTATCTTCTTCCAAGGCTTCTACCAGTTCCCTCTTCATTCTAGGTCTATTTTTTGTCTCTGACATTGTGAACTAAAGATATATCTGTGATTGCTTCTAGTTCTTTATATCGATTCAAAGATCTTCCCAGTAAAATACCTTAATTTCATGATTCTAGGGCTTGCGTAGATTCGGTGCTCAAATCTTTAACCAAATCACTACAAAATGCTTCCAATATCTACTCTTTGCCCTGCTAAACACTTCAATTCACTTAGATGATCAAATAACATCAATTATAACCTTTTATTACATCAATCTCTCTTAGATCTAACATCACATTCAATTCTTATGTTGCTTCTTCCCAAAAAAAAATTATGTTAACCTGCAAAACTTGAAACTTCTTGCGATCTTGCAAAACATAATATTTTCTTTTTCTCTCTTAACCATAGCATTAGTACATCATAAACTACATTGCATTAACTGTACAAGACTTAATTCATCATAAATCTACTTCTACACTAATTATAAGTTCCTAATCTACTACAATCTTCATAAATTAAATGCTTTGAGTTAGGTTAGGTAAGGATTCAATCTTACCACTTGATACTTCACCTTTCTGATTACCTCCAATCTTGAATATGTCTCCTTGATCTATGCCTTTAACAAACTTCACTTCATCTGCATTACTACAACAACCTTTCTGTCTGTTTCTTGCATCGTCACTTCTTCTTTCATGATTTCTAGGGTTAGGGTTAGGATGAAAAACTCCATTGTTCATTCTATAAAATCTTGTTGTATGTCCAATCTTGTTGTATATTTAACAAACAATTCCATTATTTCCATATCTTGGTCCTTGCTGATTGATCTATGATCTATAGTTTCTAGCAATGTATCTAACCTTGTTGTATCTATAACATACTACTCCATTTCTTCTGTTCATATCTTCATTAGGTCTCTTATCTGCATTGTTAGTATTCCTAAACATTCTTCTACCATAATTGTTCTCAATAACTTTAGGTTTTCTGCATTCAGTAGCTTTCATCATTTTTTCTGAATATGTTAAATATAAGTCCAGTCTTATCATAGGATGGTTTCCCAAAAGATACTTGTTCATCGATCTTTTCACTATTTCAATATAGCCTTTCAAGTTGTTTTTTGGATTTAGTCAATTCACCTTTTACAATCTGATTGTATTTCTCAAGTTCAGCATACTACAAATTAACTTTCTCAATTTCAGATGTTACATTTCCAAGTTTAGATTTCAATCCTTCATTTTCAATTTTCAACCTTTCATTCTCAGATCTCAGATTTTCTTCATTTTTTATATTTCCATCTTTCAAACTAAGTTTCAATTTTGCTAAGTTCAATTCATGCTTAAGGATCACATTTTATTTTTCTAAATTTTCATCACAATCTTCAATAAGAATTTTAGATTCCTTTTCAGATTTCAGATCTTCCAACTTCTTTTTCAGTTTCTCAATGAGGTTCTTTGCTTCATCATATTTTCCTTTTAGAGTGTGTCTTTCATCAGTAAGCATATCAATCTATTCAAGAGCTTCTTCAAGATTCTTCTGTAGTTGATCCATATCCATAGAGATCTTACTCAAGCTACTAGGCTTTTCTTGAATGATTCTTCTCTGAGTAACTAAGCTCTGATACCAATTGTTAGAAATAGGGAATACTGAGAGGGGGGGATGAATAAGTATTCTAAAAACTTTATCATTTTCCCAATTATGGATATAATAGATTATCTCTACACATGCATAACATAAGAATCTAAACAACATGCATAGCAATAAAACTAAAGAACTCATAACACATGATATGTTCTCAAGGAAACCCTAGCCAAGGGAAAACCCTAGTGGGGATGGTACCCACAAAGATCCACTAATCAAAAGTATCCTATTAAGGATGTTGACCCTGTTAGGAGTCTATTACAAGCATATAGTGTACCAGTCATGATTAAGGGACTATAGGCCTTGTTAGAAACCTCAACCCTGTTAGGAGTTGTCAATACAAAATCTGATTACCAAATGAGCCTACTGCCCAAACAAGTAATTTACAATGTATAATGATTAAAAAAATGGATTAAGGTACATAACCTTATGCTACTTGCATCAATATCTTTTTGCTACTCTTACATTTGCATCATATCACTTTATCATATCATTACAATATCTTTTCTTCTTACAATTTACAATTACATATATACAAGCTATTAGGGATAATAAATTTACATGGTCAGCTTCCATATATCTTTATTTGAAGGTTAAAATATAGGATTTCATCCCTTTATATTATTAAGTCATTATTTTGATAAACAAAATAATCCCTTAACTCTTTACCAATTCTGTCTTCAAAACTGTCTTGTCGGCTTAACATTGTCTTCGATAAAACTATCATAACTAATTTTGTACATGTTGTACTTACTTATGCTTTGAGATGGGTCATCATTAGTCACCATAGAGTCTATGTCCAAGTGTGAAAGCACTGAACTTACTCCAGTCAATGTCACAAACAAAAACTATTGCTGGTGCACTGGTGAAAACATTATCTCTCACTTAGAAAAATTTGCAATGTGCTCTACTATACTTGCTCTCTAACCTTTACACTCTTCACGTGGATCACATGTTTCCATAATGACAATATCTATGTACTCAACTCAGCCAAATTGCTAACAAAATCAACCTCCAACTTGATGTGGTAGTCCAAAATTCCCCATTTTTTGGGCTTCCTTTCAATCTCAAGGGTACTCTCCATCTCCTTCATTTTGTTAGCTTCTAAGGACTCTGAGACATATGATTTTTCAAGCACCACCATCCTTTTAAAAGGGTTTTTCATGCATCTCTTACGACTTTTTTTCATCTTTTGGGACAAGATCTGTTTCCTGGATCTCCTAGATAGAGTGGGAGGTGGATTGAGTGGGGTTGTCAATTTTTGAAGGATAATCCTCTTGGGTGACTTTTTTGATAATAGGGGGATGTTGGGGCAAAGGGAAGATGGCCTTATGGAAGTTAAAAATGTAGACCAAGAGGCCCTGATGGAGAATAGGGATCTTCTTTTTAGGGTTCTCCCTAATGTCCAGGCTATTACTTTCAATAGAATGAAGGAGGTAAAAGGGAATGGATATGAGATCCTTGTTCCTAATATGATTGAGAAACTATAAACAACAATAGTAAAACACTCTAAATTTACCTTCCAGAGTGAAATAATTCATCACAATGAGGCACAACTTGGGCAAAAACTCCAGGAGCTGATCATGATTGAAACCTCCAGACTTCTTCATCAGTTTCTCCCTTGCCTTGAAGAATTAGTTGAGGCTGGTAAGGTCTGGTGTCCTACTAGTCTTTTTATACTTTCTCTATTCCAAGGAGAGCCTAGTCACCTTAGCTATAACTTCCTCATTGATTTGGAAGTGAATACTGTAATACCCCAAAATTGGCACCTTACAATTCTAATCAATTTTGGTGCATTTCTTCAATTTCTATATCATCGAAGTCCTTTTTTACTAGGCAATTATGTTTCCTATCTGAATTTATTTGACTTGGTGTCAAATGCAAAAACCCTAAAATTGCATTAATCATACACTATATTTAATTCCTAAATATTCAACTTTATTGGCTAAATAATCCCTATGATTAATTAATTTAATTCTAAAGTCTGAGTGCTTTTAATTAAATTAACTCCACCCTCTTTAGCTAATACACATCATGGAATTAAATAATTATATGGTTATTTGGATGGAAATCTTTATTTGGATTTAATTAATTCAAATTATTTGAAAGGTCACCCATATGTGGCAATAATCCATTCTTATTATTAAATAATTCTTCAATATTTATCTCATCTTCCTCCATGGAAATGAAGAGTCAGTCATTTCATTTCAAGAAACTCTTCATCCTTCCTCCTAGCTTGTCTATATTATGAGCCTTCTCTTCTTCATTTTTAAGGAGGCAATTGTGAGAGTATTTAAACTATAGTCAATTTTTGTCTCAATTATTTCATGTTTCCAAGCTTCTATTGCATATTAGTTTTAAATCTCATTTAGTATAATTGCATTCTCATAATTAGGGTAATTTGCTTATTATTTTAGCTTAATTTTGATATCTCTTTCAAGTTCTTAGATTAAATTTGAACTTCATTCTCAGATTAATTCAATCTTCATCTTAGATTAATTGCAATTTCTTCATCTTTTATGTTTTCAAAATTGTTCATATTGGCTTGGTCTTTTGGTTGTTGGCTCTTGTTCATAGAGTAATTCAAACACCCCAGCTAATTAGGAGGCAACATGTCAGATCGATAGAGTCTTGTGAATTACATAACTCATACTCATCTTCATGATTCGATGATCGAGCAATGACTATGTTGTGTCTATGGCTAGATTAGAGGTCCACGTTCAACAATAAACATTTTGGCACCAACCGTGGGGAAGAAAACCAATTTTTGACCTCACTCTCAAAAAATTTCTGATAAGAAATTCAAGCTCTGTCATGCATCCGTAGCTCATTGTGTATGAAATCTTGAGTGAGGTTTCTGAGCCTGCCACACAAAGTTTTTCTCTCAATAGCATTCTCTTGCACAAAGAAACACCTTGTCACACAGGCCTTTGCATTTCCTCACACACAATGCAATACATTCTCGCGTGAAGTTTTTCCATCAGTCATTAAATTTTCTAGATTTTGCAATTTACTGTTACTTTTCCTGACATTTACTTTCTGCTATTGATTTCATATTTCTAATTTTTTCTATAGCATAATAGCGGTCTTTAGGTTGCTTGTCAAAGATCATGAAAACTTACTAATAGTTTTCTTGTAGGACAGTTGTCAAAGACATTCTAAAAACCTTGTGCTTGTTTACTATTTTTCATTCACATAGTCTAACTAGGGCCTTGTTAAAATTTCTTAAGGGTCTTGATAGTGAGCTAGGGTAATAGGCTCTTCATTACATGGAAGTGATGCCCATGGATGAATCTGAGACCCAGATCTTACTAATATGTCTTGTGTGTTTGGGTAAGGTAAAGAGGTGGAGAAGTATGCTCTTCTCTCTTTGAGAGAATCAAAAAATCAGACCCTTGAATCCAAGCCAAGTTGTGTAACCTTTAGAGGGCTTGCCGAAAGTTGAACCTCCATGAACAACCTAAGTGAGTACGCAACTATCCTCGATGATTCCACCTCTCTATAATAAAGAATTCTTTGTTGATTCTAAAGACTCCAAAGCCATGTTAACTTCCTTCTCTTTATTTTGACTATCATTTTGAGAAGGTTCTATCTATTGTACTAAGCAGTACCACTCCTAGCCCTACTTGCGGGGGTGTATGACTTTCAGGTGTTGGTGTGGCTGCAAGGTGCTAGCCCTGTATTGGGGGCACCAAAATTTAGTGTGACCAAAAGCCCACTAAAAACTTTCTTAGTTAGTTTCCTACCCAGATCACCTCCAAAAGGAGACATAATCTTTGCATAGTGAGGGGGAAGAATCTCTCTTGTAGATTCTCACCATAGGCATGCACCTTGATATTTGAAGGTGGTATATGACACTAGCCCCTACTTGAAGGGTAACCTTTGAACATATATTATTGAGTCCTTAGAAACACCAAAAACATGGGTACCCTCTAGGGGGTGACACAGCTATGTGAGGTGAATGCATGCACATAAGTTGTGAGGCACAAATTTTTTCTTCTCTACCATTTTATTTATAGGGATAACTATGTGTTTGTTATCATATTGGACAAGGTAGAGGTAGATCTCATAATTAGGAAACAAGTTGTCCTGAAACTATCACACAATCTAAATATTGTGAGGGATCCTCAAGTTCTTCATTGAGTACTTTGAAAGATATCCAATTGTAACCATCGCCTCTAGTGTTCCAAGAGTGTTTTAATCCATTGTTTCAAGCACAACCTAACTTCTCATTGCAAGAACAAGACAACTCATTCTTACAAAACAACTCATTTTTTCATAACTTTGGGAGACCACTCCCTTAGACTCATCCTATTATTGAAATGATCAACCCTGCTGAAGATATTGACTCATTTGAACCTATCGAACCTCTGAATCCTATTCATGCACCAAAAGTTACCTTAGTTGTGCCCTTTCAACATTGTTCTATCATTTTACTAAGTTGTCATTTTCTGCACAATCCTAAATTGACAAGATGGGAGATCCATTTGACTTCCAACCAGGAAAATATAGCCAAACTCATGACCAATCTCAAAACAACTAGCATCATGGTCAATCTTCCATTGACCAATGTCATGACCAACCTCGAAATGATCAATGTTATAATCTATCCCAAAATGATCAGAATCAACACCAAGCTCAAAAAAAATCTCAAGGTGTTCAACAAGCATATCAATATCATCCTCCTCCTAATGACCAAAGTCAAGATCAAGTCCCAAGCATTTATGTGATTCTTGGCAATGATGGTGATGATGCAATAACTCAAAATGACATAGATGCTGCAAAAGCCAACAAGAATCTTATCAAGATGATGGAGATCCTCCTTCTAGAAGAGAAGGAAAAATACTTTCTTGAGTTGGCCAAACAAGGGGCCAAGTTACCCCCAGATTATCTAGATCTTTTTTATATCTTTCCAATACATCAAATAGTTCACAATTCAGAGCTAGGACTAGAAAGTTATGCCTTCTCCAAGTGGAGCTAAATTTTATATATAGTTTTTTGATAAATTTTGATAGTTTGAATATTTTATTTGTAATAAATATTATGATGGCTCTTCATTTCATTTCAAAGGGACTCTGATGACCATTGGGATCCATTAGATTTGTATAAACTCTAATATTCAAATAGAACGGATCAATTTTCATGTTGAATTCTACAATACTATAGGTATCACACCAGGTATTGTAATCTAGTTTCATAAATCAAATCACTATTATTCAAAAAATAACCATTATTAATACAACCTATTTAATTTAATAATTTAATAATTTAAAACATTTTTTTTATAGAAAAAAGGAGCAAGAGGGTGTTGGCCCGTGGTATAGAGGACTAGAAGCACATTAATAGCATATTAACAGCACTAGTCAAGTGCAGTTGATTAGTAGAATGTTAGTAGGAAAACCTATATCTAATCTACCTCTATCGAAAATAAATAAAATAGTTCATTTCAAAAATATTGAACCAAAGTATCTTAACCAGTTCTTAAAAAACATATTGTGAGTAGCATGCCATGCAGGGTTAGACCAGGAACCAGACAAAAAAACCTTAAAATAGGGAAGCATCCTAAACAAAAATTAAAACCTCATGGAAGTAGCAGTTAAGATCTCACACCTAGATGTTTAGACATTAGGGTCTTGGCCCACTCTTCCTGTAGGTATAGGAAGAGGTCTTTGTTGTCCTTGTCAGCCTCCAATTTTCCACCAAGCAACTTTTCCTACATAGTGCATAGGGTCATAGCCGATGCATGCATGATCTTAAAACCAAACTTGTCAGTATCCATAGTGCGGTGTTTGATGTTCGCCATGTCCTATTTGAGGCCAGATATCTCACTGTCTAGCTCTAAGAGTTCTAGCTTAAGGGAGCCTTTAAACCTATCATTACTATCGAGAGACCTAGAGTGGTGCTCAGTATGGGGGGACTTGATCTGTTGCTCATGGGGGGAGGCCGGGGCCAGGGTGATGTTTCAGAGAATATCTATAGTTTTCTAGGGGTTCAGGGGGGATCATCATAAGAGCCCTCAACACACTCAGTAGAAGGGGAGTCATTTTCCAAAGTGGACTTCTCCTTTGGGGCAGTTTCCCTAATTCTAGTTTTACATTTTTCCTTAGCAATTCTATTAGATCACTAGCGAGCAGAGCCCAAAAAATCAACCTCCAACTTGAAATGGCTATCCAAAATCCTCTATTTTTTGGGCTTCCTTTCAGTCTCAGGGGTACTGTCAATCTCCTTCATTTTGTTAGCTTCTAAGGAATCTGAGACATATGATTCATCAAGCTCCTCCATCCTTTTAAAAGGGTTTTTCACACATCCCTTATGCCTTTTTCCATCTTTTGGGACAAGATTTGTTTCTTGGATCTCCTGGATAGAGTGGGAGGTGGATTGAGTGGGGTTGTCAATTTTCAAGGGAGAATCCTCCTAGGTGACTTCTTTGATAAAAGGAGGATGTTGGGGCAGAGGGCAGATGGCCTTATTGAAGTTAAAAAGGTAGAGAAAGAGGCCCTGATGGAGAATAGCGATATTCTTTTCAGGGTTCTCCCTAATGTCAAGGATATTACTTTCAATAGAATGAAGGAGGTAAAAGGGAATGGATATGAGATCCTTGTTCCTGATATAATTGAGAAATGGTAAATGAAAATAGTAAAACACTATAAATTTACCTTCCAGGGTGAAATACTTCATCACAATGAGGCACAACTTGGGTCTTTTGGTTGTTCTCTCTTGTTCTGAGAGTAATTCAATCACCCCAACTAAATTGAAGAAAACAAGTCAGATCAATAGAATCTTGCGAATTGGGTAACTCATACTCATCTTCATGATTCGATGATCAAGAAATGAATATGTTGTGTCTATGGCTAGATTAGAGGTCCACGCTAAACTATAAACATTTTGGTGCCCACCTTGGGGCACAAAAATGATTTATGACCTTACACTCAAAATTTTTCTGATAATAAATTCAAGCTCTATCATGTCTGTACTTCGATGTGCATGGAATCTCATGTGAGATTTCTAAGCATTTCACATGAATTTTTTTCTCTCAATAGCATTCTCTCGCATGAAGTAACACCTCATCTTATAGGCCTCTACATTTCCTTGCATGTAATGTAGTACTTTCTCGTGAAAATTTTTTCCATCAGTCATTAAATTTTCCAGATTCTATAATTCACTATTAATTTTCTTGACATTTACTTCATGTTTTGGATTTCATATTTCTCATTTCTACTGCAGTGTAATAGTGGTCTGCAGGTTGCTTGTCAAAGATCATGAAAAATTGCTAACAATTTTCTTGTAGGATGGTTGTCGAAGTCATTCTAAAAACATTGTGCTTGTTTACTATTTTTCATTCACATATTCTAACTAGGGCCTTGTTAAAATTTCTTAAGGTTCGTCATAGTGAGCTATGCTAATAGGCTATTCATTACATAGAAGTGATGCCCATGGATGAATCTAAGACCCAAATCTTACTAATATAATAGATACCTGGGGAAGTGGGAAAAGGTAGTGAATCTTTGGCATGTTTACTTGTTAGGGGATTGTGCTCTTCTCTCTTTGAGAGTACTAGAAACCCAATAGCTTGTGGATTAGTTAAGGAGGAGCTAGCTCGGTGATATATATGTCTTGCATGTTTGGGTAAGGTGAATAGGTAGAGAAGTATTCTCTTCTCTGATTGAGAGAATCATAAAATCAGACCCTTGAATCCAAGCCAAGTTGTGTCACCTTTAGAGGGCCTCCCAAAATTTGACCCTCTAGGACCGACCCAAGTGAGTACACACCTATCACCGGTGATCCCACCTCTCTATAATAAAGAATGCTTTGTTGAGTCTAAAGAATCCAAAGCCATTGTAACTTCCTTCTCTTTATTTTGACTATCATCTTGAGAAGGCTCTACCTGTTGTACTAAGCAGCCCCATTCCTAGCCCTACTTGTGGGGGTGTATGACTTTTAGGTAGTGGTGTGACTATGATGTCCTAGCCCTGTACCTGGGGCACCAAAGGTTCATGTGAATAGAAGCCCTCTAAAAACTTTCTTAGTTAGTTTCCTACCCAGATCACCTCCTAAAGGAGACATAATCTTTGCCCAGGGAGGGGGAAGAATCTCTCCCGTAGATTCTAACCATAGGCATGCACCTAGACATTTGAAGGTGGTATATGAAACTAGCCCCTACTTCAAGGGTAATCTTTGAACATATATTATTTAGTCCCTGGAAACACCAAAAGTATAGGCACCCTCTAGGGGGTGACATGGCTGTTTGAGGTGAATGCATGCACATAAGCTGTGAGGTGCAGATTTTGTCTTCTCTACCATTTTATTTGTAGGGATAACTATGTTTTTATTATCAAGTCTTAAACTTTTCCATAATGATTAAACAAAGACTCCCATGATTCTACCAAGTTGCTTTTCCCTTGGTTGAACTATTTGTGACTATTTGTGTCACTATTGCTTGATCTAAAACTTCATGCTTGTAAATGATTGCTTGCAACATTAAAACTAAGATTGTTGATTCAACTATCCTTCAAATTATTCAAAAACTAGAAATTCTGTTAGAGAACAGTTCAGGCCGTGTCTCAAAACTTGACTTTCTACCTCAAAAACTATGTCAAACTATCAAACTTTGATTCTTTCCCATGCAAAATTTCACTTTCTAGAGGACTTTCTCGCACAAGATTTCATTCTCTTGCATGAAGCTTAGCACTTTCTCCTATGGCCCAGCACTTTCTTGTGCAAATTTATATCTTGGTTTCAAAAACAATGAGCTTATTCCCATTGACTGGTCAACTTTTTGTTTGTTCTGAGTTTTGTTTAAGGTCTGTTTGCCTATTTTCCTAGTGTCCACTATCTGAAACTAAGTGTCTTGAGCTGTGAACCGAATGATTTTTCTTGAACTCATGATTGTCTCCTTGTTATTTTTCTCATCTTTTTTTCTTTTGTATGTCACATCACAATAGTCTTATTTTAGCTATTCTAGGCATTCTCTTGATGATTCATGTTGGGTGCATTTCACATCTTGGTTGTTCTAGCCTTTATCTCCTCTTTGTTATTCCTAGAGATAGAGTTTTAGCATTGTCCCAAGTCCTCTCTTGATACTTAAATCTTTTTCTATGACTGTTATAACTAGAAGTGGCAACACTTACCCCATTCATGGTACTAAACAAGGTAGAGGTAGATCTCATAATCAGGAAAGAAGTTGTCCCAAAATTGTCACACAATCTTAATATTGTGAGGAATCCTCAAGTTCTTCGTTGATTACTTTGAAAGATAGCCCATCGCAACCATCACCTCTATTATTCCAAGAGTTTTTTAATCCATTGTTTTAGGCACAACCTGGCTTCTCATTTCAAGAATAGGACAACCCATTCTTCCAAAACAAAGCATTTTTTCATACCTTTGGAAGACCAAAACCTCAGACTCATCCTATTATTGAAGCCCTCAACCTTGCCAAAGTTATCGACTAATTTGAACCTATCAAGATTCTCAATCTTGTTCATGCACCAAAAGTTACCTTAGTTGCACACTTTCAACATCGTTTGTATCATTTTACTGAGTCATCATTTGCTACACAATCCTACGTTGGCAAGACGGGAGATCCATTCGACTTGAAACCAAGAAAATATAGCCAAAATCATGACACATCTCAAAATAACCAGCATCATTGTCAATCTTCCAATGACCAATGTCATGCCCAACCTCGAAATGATCAATGTTATGATCAATCCCAAAATGATCAAAATCAACACCAAGTTCAAAATAAATCTCAGGACCATCAAGAAGCATATCACTATAATCCTCCTCCTTATGACTAGAGTCAAGATCAAGTCCCAAGAATTTATGAGATTCTTGGCAATGATGGTGATGACACAATACTCAAAATGACATAGATGGTGAGAAAGCCAAGAGTCTTATCAAGATAATAGAGATCCTCCTTCTAGAAGAGAAGGACAAATACTTTCTTGAGTTAGCAAAAAAAGGGGCCAAGTTACCCCTAGATTATCTAGATCTTTTTAATATCTTTCCAATGCATCAAATAGTTCGCAATTCAGAGCTAGGACTAGAAAGTTATGCCTTCTCCAAGTGGACCTAAATTTTATATATAGTTTTTCGATAATTTTTCATATTTTGAATAGTTTATTTGTAATAAATCTTATGATGGCTCTTCATTTTATTTCCAAGGGATTCTGATGCCCCTTGGGATCCATTAGATTTGTATAAACTCCAATATTCAAATAGAATGGATCAATTTTTAGTTTGAAATCTTGTTGTTAATACTTCTCAATTTTCATGTTCAATTCTACAATACTGTACGTATCACACAAGGTATTCTAATCTAGTTTCATAAATCAGATCACTCTTATTCAAACAATAACCATTATTAATACAACCTCTTTAATTTAATATTTTGATGTTTCAAACTCAAAATTTAATAATTTAAAATGTTTTGTTTTTTATAGAAAAAAGAAGCAAGAGGGTGTTGGCGTGTGGTATAGAGGACAAGAAGAACATTAACAACATATTAATAGCACTAGTCGAGAGAAATTCATCGGTAGAATGTCAGCAGGAAAACCAATATCTAATATGCCTCTATAAAAAAATTAAAAAAAGTTATTTTCAAAAATATTGAACTAGACTATCTTAAGCAATTCTTAAAAAACATATTGGGAGAAGCATGTTGTGCAGGGCTAGACTAGGAACTAGACAAAAAAACCATTAAACAGGGAAGCATCCTAAACAAAAATAAAATCCTCATGGAAGCAATGGTTAAGATCTCTCACCTATATGCACCCTAAAATGGTTGCCTACACTTTGGGCCCCATTCAACAAATTTATCAAATCCCTGAATCAATATTTTAAAAAATCAGCATTTTCCAAATATCAATTTCCTTGATCAAATCCTATTTTATCATTTATTCTAGTATTCCTTGGGCTAACCATTTTATCCTAAAATCTTTATTTACTTAAAAATAATTTTCTCCCCTTTTAATAAATAAAAAGCCCCCACTTTTCCTCTTATCCTAAGTTGCACAAATAAAGTACTATTCTTATTTTATAAAAAGGGAAAAAGTTCTTTTTGTCTCATATGGACACAAAAGTCAACTCTTATTTTCACATTGGAGGAGATTTGTGCACAAGGATTGATCCCTCTTCAAGCCCCACCCTTGATTAGATCTTTTGCCTCTTAATCTCCATCGTCCGTTGATTCTCATTTCTTATAAAAGAAGAGCTTTCTTCTTCATTTGGACATATGCATCTTTGAATACTAATGTTATGCTGTAGGTTTTATAGGTCACTTTGGAACTTTTAAAGATTTGGAGCATTCTTAGCTTTTATATTACATTCTATCTTCTTGCATTTTAGTTTCATTAATCATGGCATTCATAGCTTAGTTTCTTTTATGCTTTAGATTAGCTCACCTAGTTTAATTAGGAAGCTTTGTAATACTTGTTCTTTCATTTTCATAGCTTAGCTTGCACTTTCCTCATAAGTATAGCATTTCATAGTGATTCTTGGGGATATTGGCATTCTTTCCCTTCTCTTCATTTGAATCTCCCGTTGTGTTGTTGACTAGCAAGGTCATAAGCTTTATAACTCTAGCTAAGAGCAATCTTCAGAGCCTTGCAACTCCATTCATAGGGAGCTCTAGGTCACTTTCTAAGGTTTCCCATTCATGGATTCCCTTGGATGTAATGACTTAGAGAAGTGCACTATTTAGTGTGTACATTTTTGGCATGCACCATGGGGCAGAGCATTATTGTTTTGTCCATCATTTCATGCATTTTTGTTAAATTTTTTTCATAATTTAGCTTTAGTTTTGGGTCTCTAGTTTTCTATCTTAGATTATCATGTGATAGTTTGATAGTGTCATATGACAGTTTCTTCTATACTGGTGTGATACTTTACCAGTTAAAGTATTATGTGGCCTTACAACATTCTGTCACACTGTTGTTCTATATTTTGTCACATGTAAATAGCAGGAATTATCGAACAGAGATAAAGTGTCGCAACTATATATAGTGAAGTGTCACATGATACTTTTGGTGACTGTACTATCACCTATACCTGGCAGTGAGCAATTTTTTATCATTTCTTTGCAAGATCTACTTGATTTGATTTGGATTTATGATTTGTTATTGTAGAAAAAAGGTCTATTTGCAGATTTCATTTGGAATTTTGTTTTGCTAACCATTGTGGGGCTAGAAAGTTGTGATTGTAGGTGCCTCTTGCTTAAATATTTTCCAAAAAATTGCATGTGTAAGGGCTACTAACAGTTTTTGTAGGGATGCCCAAGCATAAAAACAAAAAAAAAAGTGCTTGTTATTTGTTTCCTTTCAAGTGTAGCATTGACTAGGTGTAGCATTGACTATTTGTTTCATTTCATAGGAACATAATATCTTGTGGAAGGAATTCTTTGGTGGTAGGAGAGTATGCTCTTCACCCTTGTGGTGAAATAGAAATCTTGACCCATCTTTGGATTTTGAAAGCAAGAGGGTAATTGAATCTTTGCTTGGTGTGTTTGGGAGACATTTTTGAGATAGGGGAGTATGCTCTTCACCCTTGTGGTGAACCAAAAACCTTGAACCTCAAAAATTGCTCCACTCTTTGTGTAGTCTAGGATCCTTTAGCGGGCCTGCTCTTGAGCAATCAAGAGGAACGACCCAAGTGGGGACAAGCCTTTTTCTGGCTATTTCGACCCACTATAAACTCAATGCTATCAAGGACAAAAAACCTTGGTAGACGTAGAACTTGTCTTTGCTTGATGTGTGTAGCTTGTGGGATTGTGACCATGAGGAAAATGTCAAGCAAGAAAGCTGAAGGTATTCTTGAGGCCATGAGGTCCGTTACTTGCCGCAAGGTAAGGAGTCCCTTTGGGGAGCAAGAGGGGTGTTAGGAATGGAAGACCTTATTAAGAACCATAGATAGAAGCCACCCTATTTTTTTTCTTAGCTTCTTGGTTCAAGGATTGATCCAAGTGGAATAACGTAGACCACCCCAAGATTACTCACCATTTGTGTTCCTTTGGTTGTGTCATTGGCACTTCCACGAAAAAGCCAATATCTATTGTGGGTAACCACTTTGTGTGAGGCAATGGAGTATCAAGTGTGGGCCAAGTTGTTAAGTATTGAGCCTTTGTCTCTTTAGGATGGAAAGTGCTTGAAGTGTTCTTGTTGTGATATACTCGTGTAAATGTTCTTGCATATTCAACATCATAGTAGTATTCATAGGATTTTTCAATTTTGATATCACAATTGTTTGTTTTGGAAAGGTTTCTTTTTCCCTTGTTTCAAGTGTTTGAAGACATGTTTGATCCCATAATATTTGCAAACATGTCAATCTACTACTGTCACTATGATTAAAATTTAAAAAAAACCAACCTTCAAACTGAAAATTTGACCAAATTGCCATTAAAACTGAGATTTCTAGCATTCACTCGTCAAGAGTCATACAACCCTAAAACTGTATCACACGTTGTACTGAGAATTATCATGTGATAGTTTGTTCCTACACAACTATCGCATCCCTTCCCTAGAAAGTATTACACAGCTACCTGGAAACTATCACCCTAAATAGCATGAAATATCACCTGGTTAGAAATTATCACCCTGTTTGCCTAGTAACTATCACATAGAGTCTTTTTGTTGTCTGCCTAGTTTATGCAATTTTTAGTTTTTCCTTGGTTGACCAGATTTTAGTAGGTTTCATACTCTATAGCTGAAAGCCTATTCGCACCTTAGGTTCTTGGCTCTGAACATCTTGAGTTAGTAATTTTTGACTCCACCAAAGATCTTTCTTGTCATTGACAAGTTAGGAATTACCCTTTTTGACAAAATTCACCTTTAGATTCTTTTATTGAACACTTGGAGAGTTTGAGTACTCTTTTGTCCAAATTCATTTTCATATAATTTCAATATATTTTTGGTAAATCATCCTCTTGATCCATATGTGCTAGGATACTGAAATCCTTTTATTATGCACCACTGTGGAAGTGTTAATTTATACCTTTTGTCATCTTTCTATTTCACCATTTCTCTTTTGGAAAATTGAATATTTTCACTATCCTAGTTTGATAATTAATGATTCATAAGGTCATCTTTTCACTAAGGGTCATTTCTTTCATGTCGGTTACAACAAGATACCAAGTGGACCAAGGAAAATGACCTCAAGTAGTTTTCGAACAATTACCTTTAGTGCAAACTAACCAAAAGTGAAAAGGGAAGGAACCCATCTTTGATTAATCTCCTAGGAGTACTTCAAAAATTTGGTTTGAGCCTAGGAGTAGCCTTAGTAAGTTGAGTACCTCTCTAACACCTTCTCAATCAAATATGGACATGAGTTACACCTTGACCAAAAAGGAAAGAGAAGCAATAGATTAAACTCTTGATGACATTTTCCAAATACATGCAGATAACATAATATTTGGGGAATCTTCTCATGACAATCAACCAAAGTCACCCCCTATCAACACTAGATATTTGGATGCTTATCAAAGAGCTGAAAGATATACAAGATGGGCTCACCAAGATGAACGGTCACAACATGAAGACCAAAACAACCAATCTTGTGATGCTCATGTGAATTCAACTAACTTGTTAAAACACTCAAGACCACATTCTCCACTTCAAACCACCTCATGATACACATGTGAGAGGTGAGGCTAAAGAGAATTGAGCAAGAAAAACAAGCCTTCTTTAATGAAGAAGCTACAAAAGAAGAAAAACTTAGGCTCCTAGAGGAGGAACAATGAGCCTTGTTTGACATAGAGAGAAGAGAAGCACAAGAAGAACAAGATAGGCTTCTATCCCAAAAACTTAATGCACAATTCAACAATAGGGGTAACAACAATGGAAACAACTCTCCACCATCTAATCCCTCAGGAACCCCACAAGGTAGAAGGTATTCAAGATCACCCTCAAGATCTCCTAGTCCTAGAGGAAGGACTTTACAATATTCTCACTATAGGAGACCAACACCTCCTGGGAGCTCAAGACCACCCTCCCAACGAGCTCATCATGGCTCTCGACATGGAGGAAGTAGTGCAAGTTTTGAGGCTCAAGATTTTATGAGAATGCAACAAGAGCCACTATTTCAACAATATGTGGAAAAATATGTTGAGTAAAATAAGGATAAGTTCCTAGAGAGATTGATTAAAAAGAGTGCAAGGGTCCCTTACAATTTTGATGTGGATAAGAAAATCAAGAAACAAAGCCCCTCACAAGAAGAGGAAATTAAGAAAATAAAGAAAATGATGGAGAAAATGATGGCTCCTAAGAGTTCCTTCAACCTTGACTCTATTTGTCCTAATCATTTTGATAGAAGTGTGAGCATGAGGGATTTTCCTAGAAAAATTGAATTTTCCCAATATGATAGATATGATGGCAATGGTGACCCACATGATCATTTGCGTTAGTTCTACACCATGAGATTTGAATTCCACCACAAGGACTCCTATCTTATGAGATTATTTCCAAGGAGTCTAAAAGGTCAAGCTATGGAGTGGTTTACCAACATAACCCCTCCCATCAAAAATTTTAAAGAACTTGTCCACAGATTTGTGCAACATTTTTCCTACAACCTATTAAGATCAGTCACCATAGTAGATTTGTGCAATTTGAAATAGAACCAAGGGGAATCCTTTTTTACATTCTTACAAAGATGGAGAAGATTGTGGTCTTGGTATTCTAGGTCTATTCCTGAAGATGAATGAATTGATATCATTGTTAGCAATTTAGTGTCTAAGATGCGGTATGAGGTTCGAAAGATGGTCTTTGATTCATTCGACACTATGGTTGAAACCGCATGTAGAATAGAGGATATCTTGAAAGAACAAGGTATTTTGACTAAACAAAACAACAACAATCATAGTCAAAATAATAACAACACTCATAAGGACAAAAGCAAGAACTCCCACTAGAACAAGAATAAACAAGTAGTCAATGATGGAGTTGTTGACTCTAACCCACCAAAGGATCAAGGTGTACTACATTTATCTAGTGTAGTTCAAGCTATGAAGCTTGACACATCCTCTAATCAACAAGAGCATAAACAAAGATATCAGGACAAACCCAAAAAGGAAAAGCGATAATTCACTAAGCTTGGTGACTCCTATGAGGATGCTTTTAAGATGCTTATTGCCAACAACCTAGCACAACCACAAGATCCAAAAAATTTCTACATACTGGATGTCAAGCCACATTGGTGGAATGAAAAAGATTTCTGTAAATTCCACAATGGCATTGGACATGATATAGAACACTGCTAGAAACTTAAGCATCTTATTCAGGATCTAATTGAGAATGGTAAACTTTAGGTTGATGGGTTAAATACTAATGCAGACCACAAAGCATTCAAGGAGCCTTTTCCCAAATATGATAAAGGGGAAACCTCTAAATCCAAAGATGGCAAGGCTCCAATCAACTATACATATACGTCTGTAGAAAATGTTATCAATATGCTTGAAGTTGTCAATGAGAATGTCAATATGATGGGAAGTAGAGATCCTTATGGTCATGATGTTGATTCTCCTCCTATATTTGATGAAGAAACTGTGATTGTGCTTAGAGGTCCTCACTCTCGAAGGCCATCCCAAGATCTTAACGCTGTCACTAGGAGCCAAAGTTAAGGTCCTATGGTTATTAGAGGGCCTAATTCCAAACCCAAGCAAGTGACATCTAAAAATGTCACCACCAAATCAACAATCAGCCCCAACATGAGCTATAATCTTGTTGACTAGTTACAAAGAACACTAGCTCAAATCTCAATTTTTGAACTCTTAGAATTATCTCCAAGACATAAGCATATCCTTGAAGATGCTTTGGGTGTAGAAAATGTCCCTAACAACATAGACATTGACCAATTCCAGAACATGGTTAACCACCTTGCTAGCCCACACTACCTAACATTTTCAGAAGAAGACGATAAATCCTTGAGCCATCCACATAATCTTGTCCTTCACATTGAGGTCATGATCCATAAAACCCATGTTAGGCGTGTCCTGATAGATGGGGGTGTTGGGCTCAATATATGTTCTTTGAGTGTTTTGAAAACTTTGGGTTATTCTAAGCATGCTATTGATACCTAGAAGAAAATTTCCATTAAAGCTTATGATGAGGCCGAGAGAAGTTCTAAAGGGATAATTATCCTTCCTATCACAATTGGTCCTGTGGAAAAGGACATTTTGTTCCAAATAGTTGATGTTAGTTCTCTAGCATATAATATCCTACTTGGTAGGCCATGGATCCATGACATGCAAGCAGTGTCATCCACCTACCACCAATGTGTTAAGTTCCCCTATAATGGAGTCAAGTCTATATTCCCAGGGATATCACATTATTTGTAAATGCAATTTTAGCTGGGGCCCAAGTCCCTCTCAATAGAGAAGTAAAGAATTTTGATGCAACTCTAGAACAGTACAAGAATAAGTTCAAATCCATAGACCTTGGTATGGGAGGGTATCAAATTGAATCCTTCACAAAATTTCCAATTTCACCTAGGTCCTATGGAAAACCTTTGCAAGAGATGTGACCTTCATCTTCAACCATGACTCTATTTGATACATTTGTAGAGTCCTCAGTGCCCATCCAAGATGAAAAAGAAGTGGCTATTAGAGATTGGATCTACAAAGAGGAAAACTACAACCATAATGAAAATTTATCCCCATATCCTAAGGCTTATGGGAGAGGATACACCTTGGTAAAAAATATGGGCTACTCAGGTCATGGCCCTCTCAATCACAAATTAGATGCTAAAGCTGAACCACTTGACCATGCTCTTTTTGGCTACAAATCTAAGACAATAGTTGGCCTACGCTTTGAAGGTCAGAATAAGAAAACTACTCCTATCCTAGCTAAGATGGATAGTGATGATGAATCAAGCTACATACCCAATTTTCAAAATCAACAAGATAGGTGTGAAGATTGGGTCCCTTCCACCAATCTCCTTTGGGGAGATTTAGATACTTTAGCTGCCAATCTAATAGTTTCAGACCTAGAACAAGAAGAATCCGCTATTGAAGATCATGTTGAGGATCCTACTCAAGGACATAAATACACAAATTATATTCAAGAAGGTGTTACCCTTGGTGATGTCAAAGCCTCTACCTCAAGGCATCATAAACATGCTTGGTGTAAACATCCCAGCTGGGATTCAGATATGGATTCACATGAATATGAATGGGAGTCTCTCTCAGATTCCTCTACTATTGAGATGAATGTTGATGTTGTCCATACATATAGTTCCCAAATCAAGGTAGCTAACAAGTCAAGCGTAGGATTAGAGGATTCAAATCTGCAAGTCACTTTAGTGGATGATGCTTTGTTTGGTAGGATAAATCCTGATTTGGGTACCTTAGAGGGATACTTGAAAGGCCCTAACTTTGCAGTCACCAGAGATGATGCCTTCCATGTTAACAACATAAAACTAGTCATTGACCTACCCCTTACCAATCCTCACCTAATTGATTGGTCTCAGTTCTATCAAGAGGCTCAGCTCCTAACATTCCAAAATGACTATGAGATAGCATGCTACCTAAATGCCCTTGAGCCTTTAGTCTCTTCAACTAGTGAACCAACTTTGAGCATGATAGAACTAGATATCAAGTACCTCAGTCACAAAATGAAAAGACAAGAAACAAAAAATAGGATTTTTGATGGCGAAATTCACTATGTAGCGGTGTCATAACCTAAAAAATTAAAAATAAAGGATGTATCCGAAGGTGAAAACCTCTCCGAGGCCCCTAAGGATGGGGTACTTGATCATATTCCAAGTTATTTTCAAGACAGGTCATTAGTACTTATTGAGCCTAAAAAGCCAGTTAATTTGAATATAGAAGAGGCTCCACAAA
Source organism: Chamaecyparis obtusa (assembly GCA_027943335.1). NCBI lineage: Eukaryota > Viridiplantae > Streptophyta > Pinopsida > Cupressales > Cupressaceae > Chamaecyparis > Chamaecyparis obtusa. The sequence goes on along the minus strand of BSBK01008353.1, from coordinate 52,783 downwards.
TTATGCATTTGGCTCAATCTCTATCAACACAAGAAAAAGAGGCATATACTAAGTTCCTACAAAGAAAGAAGATTAATTTTTCTTGGACTTACTCAGACATGCCAGGGTTGGACACTGGTCTCATCATGCATCATTTTTCCATAGCTCTAGGCATCAAAATAGTAAAACAAAAATTAAGAAAGATGCATCCTCTCATAGCTCTTCTCATCAAAACTAAACTAGAAAAACTCCTCAGTGAAAGGTTTATAAGAGTCATTGATTATGACAAATGGATATCCAATATAGTACCAGTTTCAAAACATGACAATTCCATTCATGTCTACACAGATTTTAGAGATCTTAATAAAGCTTTCCCAAAGGATGATTTTCCACTCCCAAGTATAGATATGATAGTGGACATGACCATGGGATATGAGATTTATTCTTTGATGGATGAATTTTATGGTTATAATCAAATCAAGATAGCTCCTGAAGATCAGAAAAAGACAACATTCACTTGTGTGTGGGGAACCTATTATTGGAACGTCATGCCATTTGGATTGAAAAATGTAGGAGCTACTTACCAAAGAGCTATGATAACCATATTCCATGACATGATGCATAAGAACATGGAGGACTATGTGGATGACACCTTGGAAAAATCTTTAAAAAGGGATACACACCTAGGAGATCTAAAAGTCATTTTAGATCGCATGAAATAGTTTCAACTGAGGTTAAATCCCAAAAAGTGTGCATTTGGGGTTACCTTTAGAAAACTTCTAGGATTTATTATTTCAGCCAAAGGAATAGAGGTGGATCTAGATAAAGTTCAAGCAATATTGGATATGTCACCTCCCAAAAACATCAGTCAAATGAGGAGTCTCCAAGGATGCCTTCAATCTATAAGGAGGTTTATTTCACAACTAGAAGATAGAGCCCCACCCTAAAGGGTTTAAATGTGTCTGGAATGAGGTTTTAAAAAAAATCATGGACCAAATTAAGAAGTACTTGGCCAATCCTCCAATCTTAATGCCTCCTATCCCAGGAAAATTGCTCATATTGTATGTTTCAGCAACAAAATCTTCCCTGGGGGCATTATTGGCTCAACTTGATGATAGTGGAAAAGAAAGAGCTATATATTACATTAGTCATACTCTTGTGTCTTATGAGGTTAATTACACTAGTATTGAAAAATCTTTCCTTGTGGTGGTGTTTTCTTACCAAAAGTTGTGACACTACATGCTTGCACATACGACACACCTCATTGCAAAGATTGATCCTCTCAAATATTTTCTTGGTAAGGTTTCTCTCATAGGTAGACTTGCTAAGTGGATGATGATCTTATCATAATTTGACATAGAGTATGTTGAGTGTAAAGCCATAAAAGGAAAAGCCATTGCAGACCAACTAGCTGATTTTATGATTCAAGACAACATGACTATTCAAGTTGAATTTCTAGATGAGCACAAAATGTACATGACTACAAGAACATGGAAGATGTTCTTTGATGGATCTTTCATGCAAAATGGTTCAGGAGCTGGGGTGCTATTTGTTTCTCCCCATGGGTACACAATCCCCAAGTCCTACAAACCTTTGTTCCCATGTACAAATAACATTTCTGAATATGAGGCCTTGACAAATGGACTAACACTAGCAATAGAATGTGGAATTACAGAGCTGGACATTTATGGCAATTCACAATTGATCATCAACCAAGTTAATGAAGAATACTAAACAAAGGATGACAAATTGATACCCTATAAGAAGATGGTTGATTCATTGCGTCAATATTTCAACTTTGTTACATTTCAAAAAATCCCCAGGATAGAGAATAAAGTAGCTGATGCTATGGCTACATTGGCTTCACTTCTTTAGCTAGAATAGCATGAGTCCAGATTTGAATTCCTAGTGGAAGAACTACACTACCCAATCTATGACTCCCCAGAAAGCCAAGTTGTGTGTACCCTTGTTGGCCATGGGTCATCTCGCTACGGTGCCATTTACTCATATCTCTATGATGGCATCATTCCTGATATATTTAACTATTCTAAAAGAAGAAACCTTGTCCATAACACCTCTCACCATACCCTTATCTCTGGTGATTTATATAGGAGGGGTTTAGATGGGACACTTCTTAGGTGCTTGGAAAAGGAGGAATCTGACCAAGCGTTAGCTGACATTCATGAGGGAATTTGTGGAGGACTTTCCAATGGTCTTGCCATGGCCTAAAGGTTGGTTAGGGTGGGGTACTATTGGCCCACAATGCAAATGGATGCCATAGCTTTTGACAAACCATGCGAAAAGTGTTAGAAACATGGAAACCTAATCCATTCTCCAAGTAGGGAGCTTATTCTTTTGATATCTCATTGGCCATTTCAGCATTGGGCCTTTGACCTTGTTGGAAAAATTCATCCCAACTCATCAGGTGGACATAAATTAATCATTACTGCTACTGACTACTTTACCAAATGGGTAGAACTTGTTCCACTTTCTATTGCTTCAGGGAAGATGGTTTCCTTGTTCATTTTCAACCATATCATTTGTCAATATGGTGTGCCTTCAGAGATAATCATTGAAAATGGAGGTCAATTTAAAGATAAGGACCTTAAGCAGCTCTACAAGAAATTTAAGATAGAACAACATTGGTCCTCCATTTACTTCCCATAAGGAAATGGACAAGCAAAGGCTTCAAATAAAACCATTCTCAAAATCCTTCATAGAACAGTCCACAAGAATGGTTGAGATTGGAACCTTTAGATAAATCCAACCTTATGGGCTTACATAAATATTAGGAATGAATGGTTGGTAGTAATTCTATAGTAGTTGTTGTTGCATTCATGACTATGATTGTCATTGATGTCAACATAGTGATCTTCTAGAGACTCGCAGAGGAGCAGACATTGTTTTGATTAGCGCACGTGGGATATTGTAGTTGGAGATATGTGATGTTGAGGTTATACTCTTTGATATGTTATATGTCTATGGTTAAGAGAAAAGATATTAATTCATTTATTCATGTAAGTTCTGAGCATTTTAGTGGAAGCAGTATTCAGGCAGTGTTCCTGAGTAGCAGTTTGTGGAAATCGGATGATATCTCCTAATCGGGATGGAATCTAGTTTTGCATAGTTAAAGGGAAGTTAGCGACATATTGATAGTAATTTGGTTCATAGTGAAAACTTCGAGGTCACATGAGTGAAGAGTTATTGTATTTGGAAGCTGATAGTTTTGTGTATTTTTTGATGTAGCGTGTGGAAACTTTTATTTTGTAATTGTGTGCTGACTCATTTGTAATTATTTGAGTGTGATATAAAGGAAGGAATGTTTTTTCATTGTTGACATGGAATAGTGAATGAGCATGGTATGATTGAATGTGAATGTATGCATGAAGTGAAGAAGAAAGATAATGAAGTTGTGAAAGAAAAATTCTGAAGGAAGACATGTGAAGTACAAAGATCTAAAATTGAGATTTGGTATAGCAGTAAGTGTGGTTTGGAACAATGAAGGAGGTAACATATTTCATATTATTCTATTGAATAATTTTAAGGTCAGTTGGACAGTGTGTTCAGTGATCTTACCCTAAAGTTGTTTGGGCAGTGGGTCCTTCTGTCTTCCATAACTCCTAATAGGGTTAGAATCTTTTAATAGGGATTAAAAATCTCCTAGCAGGGATTCATATGTACTGAATGTATTTCATAAGACTCCTAATAGAGTCTACCCTTTCACAAGGAATATTCATATTAGTGCATCTTTATGGGCATCATTCCCACCAGGGTTTACTCTTTGATGAAGAGGTTCCCTAGTTAACATATCTTGTGTTATTGTGTCATTGTGTATGAATATATTTCTATGGTTGGTAATTATATTGTTTACATGGTTAAATTTTTTTGAAGTTGATAAAATTTATAATTATCAGATAACTGGTTCACCCCCCCTCTTATTTATATTGGTGGACTTTACTTTCTAACAATTGGTATCAGAGTAGCAGGTCCTTGAAAGGAAAGTTTAACAACTTAAGGAGATCCATGAAAAATTTTAGGAAAGAAAGCCCTAAATTTGATGGAGTAAATTTTGACAGCTGGAAAGAGAAGATGAAGACACATCTACTATGTTTAGGACCAAGTTATTGGTTGATTAAAAAGAATAATAAGACTATCATTAAAGAAGATAATTTTGAGACATGTTCTAGTGATGAAAGAGATCTATTCATGTGTAACATACTTGCAAGAGAAGCACTTTTGACAGTACTTCTGGAGAATGAGTACAGTCAGGTAAAATGTTTTAAAAAATCTCATGAAATTTGGAAAGCTTTACACTCTACTTTTGAAGGTGATGAACATGCAAAGAGAGCTAGATTACATAATTGGATATGTGCATTTGAAGATATAAGAATAATGGAAGATGAATCCATTAGAAGTTATATTGGTAGAATGTCAAAAAAATTTGCAGGGATAAAATCTTTTGGAGGAGCAAAGACAAAGAATGAAGTGATATGGAAAATTTTGAGGACATTGACTCCTGTATTTAAGCAGACAACACAGATGATTGAACAAGTTATATCTTGTACTATGAACTTTACAAGAGAAACTCTTCTTGGAAGATTATAAGCAGCTGAAATGAACTTGAGGTTATTAGGAGACTTACCTATAATGGAGATAGCATTCAGTGCTCTTAGTGTTCACCCTACTTTGTCAAGAAGTAATAGTCTAAGTGGAGACTATGCCAGTAGCAAATCTAGAAATGAAGAAGATAAAAAGACTGAAGAACGTATTGCCTTGCTTGTGAAAAGAGAACCAGATGATAATAAATTTTGTAAATGTTGGACTTGTCAAGAATATGGTCATTTTGCATCTAAATATCCTAAGAGAGTTAAGAAGTATAGAAATAATTTTAAGCCTAGAAGATCTAAGGAATGTTATTATGCTAATGATGAAGATCTTGAAGCTAGTATTGAAAGAACTTTAAGTGAAAGTGATACTGAGAACAATGATGAAATAGGATTTGTAGCAATTAAAGAAGAAAATCCTGAATCTAATGTTAAGGGAGAAAAATCCTTAGTTTCCCAAGCTAAAAAGAAAGCTGATTGGATTATAGACAGTGGCTATTCACATCATATGACTAGAGATATGAAAAAGTTCATAAAATTTAACAATTATGATGGAGGAGTTGTTAGAGTTGGTAACAATGCACCTTGTTTGATTAAAGGTATAGGATCTATTACTCTTGATGGAAAGAGTAATACTGATGATGTTTATTTTGTTAATGGATTGAAACATAATCTTTTGAGTGTTGGATAGTTAGTTGATAAGGGATATCAAGTTTGGTTTACTGAGAAAACTTGTGTGATAAAGGATAAAAATGGAAATCTGATTGGAACTGGATCTAGAACTAGAGGTAATGTATTTCAATTGAATCCTACTGAGATGACATGCTTGATTACTAAGATTGATGAAAGTTGGCTATGGCATAGAAGGTTTCATCATATAAACATTGATAACATTGTGAAAGTAAGTACTACAATTGTAGTAAGAGATTTAACTAAAATTATGAAGCCTACTAACATGATTTGCAAATAATGTGTGATGGCTAAGTAGAAGAGAAGTTTATTTCCTAGTAAGAAGTTCACATCAACAGAGAATTTGGAGATTGTTCATACAACTTGAGTGGTCCTACTAGGACTAGAGGATTCTATGGACAAAGTTATTTTATGATTCTTGTTGATGATTTTACAAGAATGATGTGGATTGCATTTCTTAAAGAAAAATTTAAAGCATTTGATAAGTTTAAGATCATTAAGAATAAAGTTGAGGATGCATCTGGAATGAAGATTAAATATTTGAGATCTAATAGAGGTGGTGAATTTACTTTTAGAGAGTTTCACACTTTTTATGAATGAATGATATTAAGAGACATTTTTTAGCCTCTAGAACACCTGAACAAAATGGTATTGTAGAAAGAAGAAATAGGTCAGTGACTGAAGCAGCAAGAGCTATGTTATTTGAGAATGATTTGGTGAAGACATTATATAGAGAAGTAGTGAATATAGTAGTATATACAATGAATAGAGTACAAATCAGAGTAGACACAGATAGGACACCTTATGAATTATGGTTTGGACATGAACCATCAATTAAGTATTTTAGAATTTTTGGAAGTAAATGTTATATAAAAAGAGATGATGATATTGGAAAGTTTGATCCTAGAAGTGATGAAGGAATTTTTCTTGGATATTCTTTCAAGAGCAAAGCATATAGATGTTACAATAAGAGAACTAAAACTATTGTTGAGAGTGCAAATGTTAAAGTTGATGAAAATTTCAAAATTTAGGAAAGAATGCTTGATTATGAATCTGATGAAGAAGCTCATCCTAAGCCTAACACCGAAACTATTAAATTATTCTATGAGATTGATAGTGAATTGTTGAATGAGAGTCATGCTGAAGAAACTAAAGAAGAATCTAGAGAAGAATCTATAGTTCAAGCAAGATCTGAGACTATGACACTGGACAAGTATCTATCAAGACATCATCCTATTGAACAAGTTATTGGAAGTTTGGATAGAGGAGTTCTGACTTGAAATAAGGTACATTTATGTTTGATTTCTCAAATTGAACCTAAATCTACTAGTGAAGCCTGTGAAGATGAACATTGGGTTTAATGCTATGAGAGAAGAACTAGATCAGATTGAAAAGAACAAGACATGGGAATTGCTCCCTAGACCTAAAGAAAAGAATGTGATTGGAACTAAATGGGTATTCAAAAACAAGATGAATGAACAAGGAGAAGTAGTAAGAAACAAAGAAAGATTGGTATGTAAGGGATACTCATAGCAAGAAGGAATTGACTATGAAGAAACTTTTGCACCTATGGCAAGAATTGAAGCAATAAGAATGTTTTTGGCCTATGCAACTTTTAAGAAATTCAAAGTGTATCAGATGGACGTGAAGTCTGCATTTCTAAATGGTGAATTGGAAGAAGTCTACATTAAGCAGCCTGAAGGTTTTTCGTTGACTCAAGAAGGAGACATGGTATGTAAATGGAAGAAAGCATTATATGGACTAAAGCAAGCACCTAGAACTTGGTATGCAAGACTAGATAAGTATTTGTTGAAATTAGGATTTACTAAAGGAACAACTGATAGAAATCTATACACAAAAGAAGTTGAAAATGGTTTGTTGGTTATAGTTATTTTTGTTGATGACATTATTTTTGGAGGAGAAGATGAAGCTAGTGACAAATTTGTTGATGAAATGAAAACTAAATTTGAAATGAGTATGATTGGTAAGATGAAATAATTTTTGGGATTATAGATAACATAGAGTAATGATGGTATCTTTGTAAGTTAGACAAAGTACTTGAATGATTTGCTGAAAAGATTTGGAATGGAGAACTGTAAACCAGTTGGAACACCTATGGTTACAAGACACAAACTATCTAGCAAAGATGAAACACTGGTGGTTGAGCAAAAGAAATACAGATCCATGATTAGAGGATTGCAGTATTTGACACACACTAGACTAGATATAGCACATTCAGTTGGAATGGTAGCAAGATTTCAAGCTAAACCTAGAGAATCACATTATGTAGCAGTAAAGAGGATATTGAGATATTTAAGAGGCACAATGGACTATGGATTGTGGTATGAAAAATTTGGTGATTTTACCCTATGTGCATATACAGATGGTGATTGGGGAGGTAGTGTTGATGATAAGAAAAGAACCAGTGGTGGAGCCTTTTTTCTTCAAGGAAGACTAGTTTCTTAGCTAACAAGAAGCACAATTGTATTTCACAAAGCACAATAGGAGCAGAGTATGTAGCTACAACAAACAATTGTAACCAAATAATTTGGATGAAGCAAATGCTAAAGGATAGTGGAATTAAGTTTGTTGAGCCTGTTGTTATACATTGTCACAACACCAACACAGTTAGTATGTCTAAGAATCCTGTATTACATTCTAAGACAAAGCATATAGAGATCAAGTATCATGTTGTAAGAGAGAAAGTTTCTAAAAAAGAATTCAGACTAGAGTACATAAGCACAAAGGAATAGATAGCAGACATATTTACAAAGCCTTTGCCTAAGGATACATTTGAGTATTTGATAGGTATGCTTGGGGTTATGCCCTAGCCTACTTTAGAGTAATGATGTAGTTGGTTGCATCCGTCCAATGGTATATGAGCTGTATCTTTCTTCTAGATTGGATGTTGGTACTTCCTCTTTGGGGGAGTATGTGTATCTGAGCTGAGTCATGAGGACTCTTGTGAATGTATTTTCTAAATAGTATCTTTTGACATTAGAGCTGTTGTTGACATAATGATAAAATTTCTATCATTGATGTCAATGGGGGAGAAGTAGACATGAAAACCATTTGAACCACTTGTACCAGTTGGAGAGAACTGAATAGGAAAATGAATCAAGATTTTATTGATGAAGGAGATTCAAAAATGTTTGTTTGAGCAGCAGTATTGCATTATTGGATTTTTGGAACATTGGATGTTTTTCATCTATGTTTCCATAAATGAAAATGGGGGAGATTTTTAGGAATGATTGTTTGGTAGTCATTCTGTAGCAGTTGTTGTTGCATTCATGACTATGATTGTCATTGATGTCAACATAGTGATCTTCTGGAGACTCACAAAGGAGCAATAGTGTTTTGATTAGCACACAAGGGATATTGTAGTTGGAGATATGTGATGTTGAGGTTATACTCTTTGATGTGTTATATGTCTATGGTTAAGAGTGAAGACAATAATTCATTTATTCATGGAAGTTATGAGCATTTTAGTGGAAGCAGTATTCAGGCAGTGTTCCTGAGTAGTAGTTTGTGGAAATCAGATGATATCTCCTAATCGGGATGGAATCTAGTTTTGTGTAGTTAAAGGGAAGTTAGAGACACATTGATAGTGATGTGGTTCATAGTGAAAACTTCAAGGTCACACGAGTGAAGAGTTATTGTATTTGGAAGCTGACAATTTTGTGTATTTTTTGATGTAGCATGTGGAAACTTTTATTTTGTAATTGTGTGCCGACTCATTTGTAATTATTTCAGTGTGGTATAAAGGAAGGAATGTTTTTTCATTGTTGACATGGAATAGTGAATGGGCATGGTATGGTTGAATTTGAATGTATGCATGAAGTGAAGAAGAAAGCTAATGAAGTTGTGAAAGTGAAATTCTAAAGGAAGACATGCGAAGTACAGAGATGTGAAATTGAGATCTAGTATAGTAGTAAGTGTAGTTTGGCATAGTGAAGGAGGTAACATATTTCATATTATTCTATTGAATAATTTTAAGGTCAGTTGGATAGTGTGTTCAGTGATCTTATCTTGAAGCTATTTGGGCAGTGGGTCCTTCTATCTTACATAACTCCTAACAGGGTTAGAATATTTTAATAGGGATTCATATGTACTTAATGTATTTCATAAGACTCCTAATAGAGTCCATCCTTTCACAAGGAATATTCATATTAGTTCATCTTTGTGGGAATCATTCCCACAGGGGTTTACTCTTTGATCAAGAGGTTTCGTAGTCAACATATCTTGTGTTATTGTGTCATTGTGTATGAATATCTTTTTATGGTTGGTAATTATATTGTTTACATGGTTAAATTTTGTTGAAGTTAATAAAACTTATAATTATTAGATAACTAATTCACCACCCCTCTCAGTTATCTTGGTGGACTTTACTTTCTAACAAGAATGAGTATTCATACTCCCACAGAGGCTACTCCTTTTTCCCTTACTTATGGTGTTGAAGTAGTGTTACCTTTGGAGGTAGAGATCCCTTCACTTAGAGTCTCTCTCAAAGGTTTAGTTATAGATGAGGAGTATCACACAATGAGACTGCAAGAGCTAGAACTTCTTGATGAAAAGCATAAAGCATCATTTGATCACATGAGAGTTTACCAAAAGTGCATGTCTAAAGCATTCAACAAGAAGGTGCGCCCTAGAGAATTCCAAATAGGAGATCTTATCCTACAAGAAAATCCTAAGAACCAACAAAATAGAGAAGAAAAGGGAAAATTTGAACCTAATTAGCTTGGACCATACATTATTACTACTACTTTTGGGATAGGTGCTTACTTACTATCTAATGAAAAGGGAGAACAACTCCTTGATCCTATCAATATTTTGCACCTAAAGAAGTTCTAGCCATGATGCCTATTCTGTCTGGGGGCATCCTTTGTACATATTTATTGATCCTAAAAAAAATCCTAAAAAGCATATAAAGTCCTGAAAAATACAAAAAAATAAAAAAATGCAACAAAATAAAAAAAAGAAAAAAGAAAAAGTGCCTTGGTGAAAACCTGGAAATAGGCGCCTTGGTAGCAAAAATACAAAAAAATTGAAAAAATCAAAAATCTATCAAGTGGTGAAAACCTGGAAATGAGTGCTACTTGAGGCCTTTGCACCCCTATTTCTAAGCATGCATCCTCAACACTTAACCTTTTTCCATCATGCCTTGTCCTTGTTTCCTTGGTTTGGAATTGATCTTTGTCTTTGTCTAGGGGGCATAATTGTGTTTGCTTTGGTCTCTATGATGTGTCGGTCTTTAGGACACCTCACAAATGGTGTTTTTCAACACCACTCAAAAATGTGTTTCTCAACACTATCCTAGTGTCAAGTGTTTCTTAACACTTATCATATATCTTACCCACAGTCTAGCATGATAGGGTATTTCTCATTGGCAGATGTGATACTCAAAGTTTGACTCTATGACCTACACACACACACACTTAAACACTCAACTTGCTAAGACTTGTTTGACTTTATTTCTTTGTGTTCTATCTATGATGATTTCTTTGATGACTATTCTCTCCATAATAGTTTTTTATGATGCCAAGCTAGAAGACTGGGGCCATGAGGACATGTTTTATTGCTTTTTCTGCTTGTGGGTATATTTTTTGGGTCCTAACTATCATTCGCATTTATGCTTGTTCCACTTGACATTGGGGTCTACAAGGTATTATCCTTGACTATTTTTGCAAGTGCATACTTCTAGCCATCCTAACTTTCCTTATGTCTCAATGCAAGTATAATCTTGCTATATTAAACTTAGGAAATCTCACTACACTAGTCATCTTGACCTACATGTCTTTGATGCCTAGGTGGGGTTCCCACATATCTATCTGATATAGATCATATTCAGATTCACGTAGTCATACTAGTGTGTATTGTATGATCTTACAATGCTACCAATAAAGCTCAATGATGATTATTAGATGTCTATTGGCATTGTGACCTTGCAAGTCAACCACTTTCATAGTAGCTTGCATTTCTAGGTTCATCTTAGATTAGTTTTGTACCCTGCATATGAAAAGAGCTCTCCTTTTATCTTTTGTGGACTTGTCAGTCAACTGTACTCACCTTTCTTCTTCTTGATCATGTCTTTCACTCCTTGTCTTTTCATCACATTCTTTTCCTGTCATCACAAGGAGTTAATTTTATCATCATATCTATATCCTAAAGTAATCATTTTTAGAGATCATGAGTCTATATCATAAACATGAGAACTACACATACATCTATGAGAGCGATTATACATGAGCATATAAACATACATTTTGAGAAATATAACAAGATAATATTAAACTAAAACATCCATCACAAAGTGAGACAAACACAAGATATATCGAACATCCAGTAAATCTCATATATATAACAATGTCATGATACAAAATACAATATGAGATCCCAAAATTTGGATCAAAGTCTCGTGATATGAACAAACATCTATCCTATCCTATGACTGACCCTCTCCATCCCATGGAGGATGTGGTGGTGGAGGTGGTACTATTGTCCTGTTAGGTGCCATGTCACACATCCCTACCCTCTGGGAGTATGCTGGTGCTCTATGACCCTCTAGAATAGCCTAAAGATAGAGTCCATGATAGTATGCAACTCTTGCTACCGCCTGTCAGATCTCTAATGCATCTTCCTATGCCACCTTCTCCTAGCATGCTATCTCTACCCTGAGATCAGTCAGCTGCTGATCTCTCTCAGCCCTCAGATCAGCTAGCTACTAATCCCTCACTGCTATGGTGATGTGTAACTACTACATCTCTATCTCCAATGTCTAGAGCTAAGCTTTCAGGTCCTCTCCTCCAACAGACTACTCTGCTTTTGCATCCCATTGATGACAAGATGGCCTCACTGTGTCATCTCCCTCTGAACTCTATCCTCATGACCATTTTTAGTCACCTGAGAAAGAGCTCATGCCCTATATCCCTCACTCTCCCTCTCCCTCCTCCATCCCCTCCATCCCCTATGTCCCCATCATCTCCATGTGCTGCCGATTGTGCATTATGTACTATAAATCTAGGGAATGGGGATCTCCTCCACTCTACCCTATACTCCACATCAACACCTGCATCTACCATGTCTAGGAGGTAGTCCCATGGCTCCTCATGTACCATAGCTATATCTTGTACTACCTATTGGTAATCCAACATCAATAGCAAACCCTAGCCCTCCCCATCCCTAACCTAGGCATAGGTGGTAGTCTCGGTGGGTACCCTCTATTAGTGCCCGAACTACCTCCAGATGCACATAATAACAAACCTCTCCATAATATTTGAGTGCTGACCTACCAATGGCCAACTACATAGCATATAATCCAACTCATACCTATATCCCCACTGCTCACATGCCATGTATGGTCTCCATATGAATGAGGTGAGCTCATCTAGTATCCTCCTATAATATGTCACATCCCTACTATGTGGCTATGATAGGAACCCTATGTACCTATAGATAAAGGGGTATCTACGCTCCCTCAGCTACACTTGTGGGTGCAAAACTATGATATGCTCCCACGCCCATACCTGGGCCAAAATTGCACCACATGCCCATGTCCTATCATCACAATATACTATCTCCTGTAGCTCATGATACATATATGCCAGGATAGCTGGCCCTCATGCCATCCACCATGGGTGTGCAATAAGATCAGCAAATAACCAACCCTAGCCCAATGGAAACCCCTTGTGACTCCTGTCAATGATAAGGGCCTATGCTATAATGGAACAAATGATGCATGGCACCAGAAAATCCCTCCCAAACTCCTCCATCAGCCGATCCTAGCTGAGATGTCTTTCAACAATGGTGACATCCTAGAACATTTCCTATATGATCTATCTCCCCTCTGTCAGATCTTGGTCATAGTACACCTATGTTAACAAACAATCATGTTAATTTCTATCATATGGAAACTTTACATCTATGACTATCTATAAAACATGATTATACTTACAGGATCTCTGTGACTTAGAACTCATAGGATAAGATAGACATCCTCCGAGGTAATTGATGCCTCTCTAGTAGGCAGGTGGAAGGTGTTGTGCTCATTATACCATCTCTTAGCTAGTGCAATCAACAACCCATGGTCAGCTTGAATATGGGGCATCTAAAATAAATACCCAAAGCCCATCACTCTCAAATATGCCCGTCCCAGATCATCAAGATCTTGGATGCATCGTAATCCTATCACCTAAGGTGCTCTATTGTGGAGCACAGGAATATTATCCTACAAGTCATTTAACCCAAACCAAATATTAGAACATATCATGATGGATGTATAAAATTAGTACAAAACATCTTGAAAACAAACATTGTCAGGACCCATGTCATTTTGCTCAAAAGTAATTAAAACACATCAAATTTTTCAAACTGTGTGATACTATTTTTTGACTATCATACAATACTTTTTCCTATAGTAGTGTGATAGTATCTTGTAGTGTGATACTTTGCATAGCATTACATGACATTTTGTTTGGTATCATGCGATACTGGACTTAATGCCGGTGTAATACTATATTGACCCACGAAATATCGCATGACATTATACCTGAAAGGGTGTGATACTTTTCAAGTGTCATACAAATTTTCATACAAAGAAATTTTTTAAAATTTTAAAACATTAAAAACATGTTTTAAATTGATATAAATGCTCATTAAATGACCTAAAGGGCAAGTTTTTCTAAAAACATACTGGGGCACCACAATGTGGATGCCGGTTGTGCAACCAGGTGTGCTCAAATCGATGTTTGTGGACTGGGACTACTGCTTGCTAGGCCATTTTATCTCTCTAAGCTCTAAAGATTATCAAATCACTAAAAGACAAATGATTTTTAAAATGACCTTTTTCACCCCTTTTATAGCATTTTGACTTTTTGACCTAATTTTCAAAATACCTCAGAATTGTGCAAAAATTGCACCCCTAGCTAATTTCGACATCCTAGATCTATTTTTAGAATTGAAATCAAAATCTGAGTTCATCTTGATAGTCAAAATTGCATTTCAAAATTTTCCTTTCTTCTACGCAGTCGGCTTACCATTCGAGGCCTAATCCTTCGATCTTTGTTGGGGCATCTTCATTTCCATCTCTTTCAAACCTTCTAGTCTTTCATTCATTCCCTTTACTTCATCTCTCTAAGGTTTGACTTCATTTTTCACCTATATCTTTCTCAGTCAAACCTAGTCAAATTGGGGCATATCTTCACTGATTGATGGTTATCCTATCATCCTTCACCTTTGATTGTGCTTTCTAGTGACTTGATCAAGTTTATCAATATGTTATTCTCCTCTATTTGATTTCAATTTCAATTCCAAGGGGGCAGTACCTATCAGCTTTAATCTTTGATTTAGCTTATCAATCAGCTCAGTTTGAGATTCTTATCTCCTATTTTGAGACTTGATTATCACCTAGCTAAATAGGTGTTGGTATTGTCTTTCAGCTTATCTTTGTCAGCTTGTGCTTGTCTTGATGTGTTCCCATCCATCGAACACACATCTGGGTTGTTTTGTGATCCCAAATTGATCTCACATTTCAATTCCATTCTTTGACTTCATGTGATCCCAAGTTGACCTCACATTAGTCAAAGAAGGGCAAATGTATGCACCCTAAAATAGTCACCTAGACTTTGGGCCCCATTCAGAAAATTTATCAAATCCCTGAATCAATATTTTAAAAAATCAGCATTTTCCAAATATCAATTTCCTTGATCAAATCATATTTTATCATTTATTTGATTATTCCTTGGGCTAACCATTTTATCCTAAAATATTTATTTATTTAAAAATAATTTCCTCCCCTTTTAATAAATAAAAGCCCCCACTTTTCCTCTTATCCTAAGTTGCACAAATAAAGTACTATTCTTATTTTATAAAAAGGGAAAAAGAACTTTTTGTCTCATATGGACACAAAAGTCAAATCTTATTTTCTCATTGGAGGAGACTTGTGCACAAGGATTGATCCCTCTTCAAGCCCCACCCTTGATTAGATCTTTTGCCTCTTAATTTCCATCATCTGTTGATTCTCATTTCCTATAAAAGAAGAGCTTTCTTCTTTATTTGGACATATGCATCTTTGAATACTAATGTTATGATGTAGGTTTTATAGGTCACTTTGGAGCTTTTGAAGATTTGGAGCATTCTTAGCTTTTATATTACATTCTATCTTCTTGCATTTTAGTTTCATTAATAATGGCATTCATAGCTTAGTTTCTTTAATGCTTTAGATTAGCTCACCTAGTTTAATTAGGAGGCTTTTTAATACTTGTTCTTTAATTTTCATAGCTTAGCTTGTACTTTCCTCATAAGTATAGCATTGCATTGCATTTCATAGTGATTCTTGGGGATATTGCCATTCTTTCCCTTGTCTTCATTTGAATCTCACATTGTGTGGTTAACTAGCAAGGTCATAAGCTTTATAGATCTAGCTAAGAGCAATCTTCAAAGCCTTGCAACTCCATTCATAGGGAGCTCTAGGTCACTTTCTAAGGTTTCCCATTCATGGATTCCATTGGATCTAATGACTTAAAGAAGTGCACTATTTAGTGTGTACACCACCCAGATGTTTAGACATCAGGGTCTTGGCCCACTCTTCTTGTAGGAATAGGAAGAGGTCTTTGTTGTCTTTGTCCACCTCTAGTTTTCCACCAGCCAACATTTCTTGCATTGTGTAGAGGGTCACAGCCAATGCATGCATGATCTTAAGAGGAAACTTTTTAGTATCCATAATGCTATTTTTGATGTCCTCCATGTCCTATTTGAGGCTAGATATCTCATTGTCTAGCTCCAAGAATTTCACCTTAAGGGAGCCTTTAAACCTATCATTATTATTGAGAGACCTAGAGTGGTGCTTAGTATGGGGGGACTTGGTTTTTTGCTCATGAGGGGAGGCCATGGGCCAGGTGATGTTCTAGGGAATCTCTATAGTTTGTTAGGGTTTCAGGGGGTATCATCATAATAGCCCTCAACACACTTAGTAGAAGGGGAGTCATTTTTTGAGGGGGACTTCTCCTTTGGGGTCATTTCTCTGATTCTAGTTTTACATTTTTCCTTAGCAATTCTATTAGATCGCCAACGGGTAGGGCCCCCAAAATCAACCTCCAACTTGACATGGCTGTCCAAAATCCTCCATTTTTTAGGGTTCCCTTTAGTCTCAGGGGTACTGTCAATCTTGTTCATTTTTTTAGCTTCTAAGGACTCTGAGACATATGATTCATCAAGCTCCTCCATCCTTTTAAAAGGGTTTTTCACAAATCTCTTAGGACTTTTTCCATCTTTTGGGACAAGGTCTATTTCCTAGATCTCCTGGATAGAGTGGGAAGTGGATTGAGTGGGGTTGTCAGTTTTCGAAGGAGAATCCTCTTGGGTGACTTTTTTGATAATAGGGGGATGTTGTGGTGGAGCTAAAATAGCCTTATGGAAGTTAAAAAGGTAGAGAAAGAGGCCTTGATGGAGAATAGGGATCTTCTTTTCAAGGTTCTCCCTAATGTCCTAGATATTACTTTCAATAGAATGAAGTAGTTAAAAGGGAATGGATATGAGACCCTTGTTCCTGATATGATGAAGAAACAGTAAATGGAACTAGTAAAAAACTATAAATTTACCTTCCAGGGTGAAATACTTCATCACAATAAGGCACAACTTGGGCCAAAACTCTAGGAGATCCACGCGATTGAAATCTCTAGACTTCTTCACTATTTTCTCTCCCACCCTGAAGAATTAGCTGAGGTTGGTAAGGTCCAGTGTCCTAGTGGTCTTTTTATACTTTCTCCCTTCTAAGGAGAGCACATTCACCTTAGGTATAACTTCCTCATTGATTTGGAAGTGAATACTGTAATACCCCAAAATTGGTACCTTACAATTCTAATCAATTTTGGTGTATCTCTTCAATTTATATATCATCAAAGTCCTATTGTACTAGGAAAATATGTCTCCTATCTAACTTTATTTGACTTGGTGTCAAATAGAAAATCCCTAAAATGGCATTAATCAAACACTATTTAATTCATAAATATTCAACTTTATTGGCTAAATAATATCTATGATTAATTGATTTAATTCTAAAGTCCTAGTACTTTTAATTAAATTAATTCCACCATCTTTAGCTAATACACATCATGGAATTAAATAATTATTTGGTTATTTGAATGAACATCTTTATTTGGATTTAATTAATTCAAATTATTTGAAAGGTCACCCATATGTGGCAATAATCCATTCTTTTAATTAAATAATTCTTTATTATTTGTCTCATCTTCCTCCATGGAAATGAAGAGTCAGCAGTTTCATTTCAAGAAATTCTTCATCCTTCCTCTGGGCTTGTCTATATTATGTACCTTCTCTTCTTCCTTTTGAAGGAGATAATTGTGAGAGTATCTATACTATAGTGAATTTTTGTCTCAATTATTTCATGTTTCCAATATTTTATTGCATATTAGTTTTAAATCTCATTTAGTATAATTGCATTCTCATAATTAGTGTAATTTGCTTATTGTTTTAGCTTAATTTTGATGTCTCTTTCAAGTTCTTAGATTAAATCTACACTTCATTATTAGATTAATTGCATCTTCATCTTAGATTAATTGAAATTTTTTCATCTTTAAAGTTTTTAAAATCCTTCATATTAGCTTGGTCTTCTGGTTGTTGGCTCTTGTTCTGAGAGTAATTGAAACACCCCAACTAACTGGGAGGCAACAGGTCAAATGGATAGAATCTTGAGAATTGGGTAACTCATACTCATCTTCATGATTCGATGATCAAGAAATGACTATGTTGTGTTTATGGCTGGATTAGAGGTCCACATTCAGCTATAAACATATTGGCGCCCATTGTGGGGAAGAAAACTAATTTCTGACCTCACTATCAAAATTTTTCTAATACGAAATTCAAGCTCTATCATGTGTCCATACTTCACTGTGTACATAATCTCATGCGAGATTTCTAAGCATGTCACATGAAGTTTTGCTCTAAATAGCATTCTCTCACGTGAAGAAATACCTTGTTGCACAAGCCTCTGCATTTCCTCACACGCAATGCAGTACTTTCTTGTGTGAAGTTTTACCATCAGTCATTAAATTTTCCAGATTCTATTATTTACTTCTACTTTTCCTGACATTTACTTTCTATTGTCGATTTCATATTTCTAATTTCTACTATAGCATAATAGTGGTCTATAGGTCACTTGCCAAAGATCATGAAAACATGCTAATAGTTTTCTTGTAGGAAGGTTGTCAAAGACATTCTAAAAATGGTGTGCTTGTTTACTATTTTTCATTCACATAGTCTAACTAGGGCCTTGTTAAAATTTCTTAAGGGTTGATAGTGATTTAGGGTAATAGGATCTCCATTACATTGAAGTGATGCCCATGGATGAATCCAAGACCCAGATCTTACTAATATGATAGATACTTGAGAATGCGGGGAAAGGTAGTGAATCTTTGGCATGTTTACTTGTTAGGAGATTAAGCTCTTCTCTCTTTGAGAGAATAAGAAACCCAAAATCTTGTGGATTGGTTAAGGAGGAGCTAGCTCGGTGATGAATTTTTCTTGCATGTTTGAAGAAGGTGAAGAGGTAGAGAAGTATGCTCTTCTCTCTTTGAGAGAATTAGAAAATCAGACCCTTGAATCAAAGCCAAGTTGTGTCACCTTACAGGGCCTAGCGGAAGTTGAACCTACGAGAATGACCCAAGTGAGTATGCACCTATCATAAGTGATTCCACCACACTTAAATAAAGAATGCTTTGTTGAGTCTAAAGACTCCAAATCCATTTTAACTTCCTTCTCTTTATTTTGAATATCATCTTGAGAAGGCTCTTTCTATTGTATTGGGTGGCGCTACTCCTAGCCTTGCTTGCAGGGGTCTATGACTTTCAGGTGTTGGTGTGGTTGTGAGGTCCTAGCATTGTATTAGGGGCATCGAAGGTTAGTGTGAATGGAAGCCCACTAAAAAAAAATTTAGTTTCCTATCTGGGTCACCTTTGAAAGGAGACATAATCTTTGCACACGGAGGGGGAAGAATCTCTCCCATAGATTCTCACCATAGGCATGCACATGCACATTTGAAGGTGGTATATAACACTGGCCCCTACTTCAAGGGTAACCTTTGCATGTATATTATTGAGTCCTTGGAAAGATCAAAAACATGGGCACACTATTGGGGGTGACATGACTATGTGAGGTGAATGCATGTGCATAAGCTATGAGGCATAGATTTTGTCTTCTCTACCATGTTATTTTAGGGATAACTATGTGTCTATTATCAAGTCTTAAACTTGTCCATCATGATTAAAAAAGACTCCCATGATTCTGCCAAGTTTATTTGTCCTTGGTTGAGTTGTTTGCGACTACTTCTTGTGTCACTATTGCTTGATCTAAAACTTCATGCCTGTAAGTGATTGCTTGCAACACTCAAATCGAGATTGCTGATTCAACTGTCCTTCAAACTATCCAAAAGCTAAAAATTATGTTAGAGAATAGTTTAGGCTATGTCTCAAAACATGAATTTCTACCTCAAAAACTGTGTTGAACTGTCAAACTTTGATTCTTTCCCATGAGAAATTTCACTTTCCAAAGCACTTTCTCACGCAAGATTTTATTCTCTCGCCCAAAGCTTAGCACTTTCCCACACAACCTAGCACTTTCTCGTCTGAACCTATATCCTAGTTTCAAAAATAGTGAGCTTATTCCTATTGATTGGTCAACTTTTTGTCTGATCTGATTTTTGTCAGAGGTCTATTTTCTTGTTTTCCTATTGTCCACTATCTAAAACTAAGTGGCTCAAGCTGTGAACCGAATGATTTTTCTTAAACTCATGATTGTCCCCCATTTATTTGTCTCATCTTCTGTGCTTTTTGTACCTCACATCGCAATAGTCTTATGTCAGTTGTTCTAGCCATTCTCTTGATGATTTGTGTTGGGTGCATCTCACATATTGGTTGTTCTAGCCTTTATCTCATTTTTCTTATTCCTAGAGACAAAGTTTTAGCATTGTCCCAAGTCCTCTCTCGATACTTAAATCTTAATCTATCATAGTTACAACTAGAAGTGGTAACACTTACCCCATTTGTGGTATTGGACAATGTAGAGGTAGATCTCATAATCAAGAAACAAGTCCTGAAACTATCACTTAATCTAAGTATTGTGAGGGATCCTCAAGTTCTTCATTGAGTACTTTGAAAGATAACCCATTGTAACCATCACCTCTATTGTTCCAAGAGTGTTTTAATCTATTATTTCAAGGGCAACCTGACTTCTCATTTCAAGAATAGGACAACTTATTCTTCCAAAACAACTCATTGTTTCATAACTTTGGAAGACCACTCCCTCATACTCATCCTATTATTCAACCTATCAAACCCACTAGAGATATCAACTCATTTGAACCTGTTGACCCTCTTGATCTTGTTCATGCACCAAAAGTTACCTTAGTTGCACCCTTTTGACATTGTTCATATCATTTTATTGAATCTTCATTTGCTGCATAATCCTATGTTGACAAGATGGGAGATCTATTCAAATTCCAACCAAGCAAATACACTAAAACTCATGACCAATCTCAAAACAATTAGCATTGTGGTCAATCTTCCAATGCCCAATGTCATGCCTAACCTCAAAATGATCAAAATTATAATCAATCCCAAAATTATCAGAATCATCACCAAGCTCAAAATAAATCTCAAGGTGATCAACAAACATATCACTATCATCCTCCTCATTATGGCCAGAGTCAAGATCAAGTCCCAAGCATTTATGAGATTCTTGGCAATGATGTTGATGATGCAATAACTCAAAATGACATAGATGTTACAAAAGCCAACAAGAGTCTTATCAAGATGATGGAGATCCTTCTTCTAGAAGAGAAGGAAAAATACTTTCCTGAGTTGGCCAAACAAGGGGCCAAGTTACCCCCAGATTATCAAGTTGAGACACTTGTGGCCAAAGAAGAAGAAACAAAGACCACTAAATTGTAAAAGATGGTCCGAGACATGCAAGACCATACTAGCCAACTTGCAAAAAATAAGGACAAACCCAAACAACAATTCAAAATGGAAAGCATTTGTTTGTTTCCCTTTGATAGGAGTCTTCACATGCCACCTTTTCCCAAAGGTGTAGAGTTTCCTATAAATGACAAATAATTGGGTATTATTAATCCCTAAGATCACCTAAGATATTTTGGTGCTTTATCTATGGAATTCATGCATGACCAGACATACATTATGTGTCTATTTCCTCATAGCCTTGGTGGACTAGCTATGGAGTGGTTTTCTCGATTGCCCACTGGCATTAAGACTTTTGATTAAATGGCTAGTCTATTTCTCCAACATTACTCACATAATATTTAGCATCTAGTCAAAATCCATGATCTTTATAATTTGAAACAGCAACAAGGGGAACCTTTCCTAACATTTCTCTAGAGGTGGAGACAACTATGTACAAAGTGTCCTCACAAGATACTAGATTCTGAAAGGCTCAACATCTTTTTGGACAATCTTGTCCTAGATTTTAGATACCAAGTGCAATTAAAAGGTCCTCTAACCTTTGATAGCATGATTAAACAAGTGGTGTAAATAGAGGAATTCATGATCAAGAAATGGGAATTGACTTTGAACAAAGACAACAAGAAAGGATCTTCTTCTTCAAACAAAGACAAAGGGAAGTTTGTCAACAAGAATAGAGACATTGTAAATGATGGAGTGGTTGACAATGTGACCCTGAAGCCTACAAAATCTATTTTTAATCTTTCATTTAGTATACAGGTGGTCAAAGCTACTGAAAAGGCTACAACTGATACTCAATAGCCTTCAAGATTTTCTAGAAATAAACCTTGGGCTTCTTGACCCAAGATTGAGTTCACTTTCTTGGAGAACTACTTGATGTAGTTTATAAGACTCTTATGTAGAATTAGATTCTCACTCCTTTGGAAAAATCTCCCTATGATCCACAACCATGACCTCATTGGTGGAACGACAATGCATACTGTGATTACCACCAAAACAATGGTCATAAAACTTCTACTTGTCCTTAGTTGTGTCATAAAATCCAAGATGTGATTGACAATGGTGACATTGTTGTGGATAGGCATAAAAAAAATTTAGACCATCAAGAATTTAAATATCTCTTCCCTCCTCATGAGAAAGGTGAATCTTCCAAGAAAAAGAATACCAATGCCAAGGTTAACTACACGTACACTGCCAATGATAATATCAACATGATTGAACCTATTGAGGTTGAGTATTGTGATGTGATTACTATCAAAGGGAGTGGGAATGCTCCTAAACCTAAGACTCCTTTTTTTTGGTGAGGCCCTGCATCTCACTCATCTAAATCTGAATCATCTCAAGATTGCACAAATGTTGTTACTTGCTCTCATGTGAAAATCCCCATTAAGGGTCCTGACACTTTTGCATCCACTCTGAAGAAACCTATGGATAAAGCTTCTATTGGCCCTATCAAAAAGATTTAGAAATCGGTCCCTAATCCTAACATGGCTAGTTATAGCATTCTAGACCAACTACAATGTACCACATTCACTCAAATCACTATCTTTGAGCTATAGAAGATCTCACCTGCCCATAGGGAGATTTTGGATAAAGCCCTCACTAAGGAAAATGTCCCCAAAGATTTTGATCTGGATTGGTTTCAATCCATGGTGGGTCACCTGACCTCACCCCACTATTTTTCCTTTTCTAAAGAAGATGACCACTCATAGAGCCATCTGCATAATGCTCCTTTGCACATAGAAGTCATGATAGGTCCCAAGCGTGCCTGTTGCATGCTTATTGATAATGGTGTTGGCCTTAATATGTATTTTGCTAAGTTCCTCACCTAGCCAAGTTATGATGAGGATCACATAGACTCCCACAAGAAAATTACTATCAAAGCATATGATGAAGAAGAATGCAAATCACAAGGTTTAGTTGTGTTACGAATCGGAGTTGGCCCTGTTGAGAGGGATGTTACTTTTCAAGTTATAGACATTCCTCTTGCCTATAAAATTTTGTTTGGTAGACCATGGATTTATGAGATGTAGGTGGTCCCATCTACATATTACCAATGCATCAAGTTCCCATTCCATGGTGCAAAAGTGACAGTGCCTACCAATACAAACTATTATTGCAATATCCTCACACAATCTACAGATAGTTTTGTTCTAGCTAATAGAGAGTCTACTGAGTTCTATGATGCTAAGCTCAAAGAAATAAAACAAACTTTGAAACTCAAGGATACAGGCATGGGAGGATATCAAATTGAACCTATGCTATCATTAGTATCTCTACCTCTATCTCCATGTTCATATGGGAGACCCTCTGAGAACAAAAAACCTTCTTCTTGTCCTCCCCAAATAGTCTATGATGGTGCCTTTGTCATGGCCACAACACCACTAGAGGATAAGGAAGAAGAAAGGGCTATTACAGCTTGGCTCTACAAAAGAAAAGAAATAGCTGAACAAATCACTCCTACTCATGACTTAGAACAAGAGACCTACAGTGAAGCCTTCAAGATCATGAAGTGCTTTGGATACAAAGGAAGTGGCCCTATAGGAGTGAATGATTATGGTTTTCTTAAACCAATCAAATCCATAGGTCATGTGACCAAGGAAACTTCTGGTCTAGCCTTCAAGAAAATCCTATTTCATCTAGGGATTAACAAGTTTGTACCAGAACCATAATGTCAATCAGAACCTAAAAACATTCCTTTAGCTGATAAATCAGAAGACAACTCTGATGAGGATACTTTTCCATACCCTATTCCTCCCAAATTTTCTACACTCTTTTTTGAATTAGATGAACCTATTATACCTGTCCATCTGGTAGAAACTGATACCGATTCTAAGGACACCACTTTAGTGCATCAATTCACATATGACCACTAGAAGGCAACACTAATTGACAATCCTAGTTTTCAAGGTGAACAATATAGGCTGCCAAATTTCCAAAAGTGGTATGGATAAGATCAACTTCAACAAACCATTAATGCCACAAGGAATGAAGATGAGTCAGATGATATAGCCAGTGTTGATGGAATTCCCATATCAAGTGTCACTAACTCGCATGAGTATGAGTTTGTCTCTCTATCTAATGCTACTTTTGATATGGACATAGATGTTGTTCATGTATATAAAAACCTTCTCAAAGTAGGTGAAGGGTCTAGTGTTAGGATGACTGAGTGTGAATCTACTAACGCTGACATACCCTCTACTTCCAATGTGAGTTCTCAAGAGGAATCAAACACACCTTTGGATGTGATCACTTTAGGTCTTAACTTACTTGACTACACTTTTGATGACTATATTGTGAACACACTTGAACCAATCACTACTCTATCACTCCAGCATCTTGATCTCATTAACAGGAACTATCCCTCACTAGCTAGTGAAGTCCTTATGTTCCAAAATGATTACACTTTAGCCTGTTACCTTAACACTATCGATCTTGTAATGTTTTCCACTAGTGAAAGTAGTGTCAACATGATCGAAGGTGATATCAAGTATCTTAGTCATCAAATTAAAAGAAAAAAGAATAGGCACTCTGATGGTGAAAACCACATTGTGGTAGTATTAGAGCTAGAAAATGTAAAAATAAAAGATGTATCCAAGGATGAAAACCTCTCTGAGGCACCTGAGGGTGAGATACTTGATTCCCTTCTGAGCCATTTTGAAGATAGAACATTAGTGCTGATTGAGCTGACACAACCAGTGAGCTTGGGTATAGAGGCTACACCTTAGATTATTCATCTAGCATAGTCACTATCTACAAAAGGAAAAGAAGAGTTCACAAATTTCTTTTGAAGCAAGAAAATCAACTTTGCATGGACTTACTCTGATATGCCTAGATTGGATTCCAATCTAATCATGCATCATCTATCTATCGCATCAGGCGTTAAGCCTATCAAACAGAAGCTTCAAAAAATGCATCCACATGTGGTGCTTTTGGTCAAAGCTAAATTAGAAAAACTTCTCAAGGCTAGTTTCATCTGAGCTATTGATTATGTAGAGTGGATATCTAATATTGTTCTAGTTAAAAAACATGACAAGTCTATATGTGTGTGCACAGACCTTAGAGACCTAAATAAAGCATATCCTAAAGATGATTTCCCATTGCCTAATATTGACATGATAGTGGACATGACAGATGGCTACCAAATGTACTCTCTAATGGATGAGTTTTCTAGTTTCAATCAAATAAAAATTGCACCCAAAGACCAGGAAAATACCTCTTTCACATGTGCTTGGGGAACATTATGTTGAAATGTCATGCCCTTTGGACTAAAAAATGTTGGAGCCACATATCAGAGAGCTGTTAAAACCATCTTTCATGACATGATGCACAAAACAATGGAAGATTATATGGACAACACTTTATCTAAAAGCATGTAGTGGAAAACACATCTTGTGGATCTAGGTCCCATAATAGATCGAATGAAACAATTTAGTTTGAGACTCAATCCCAAAAAATGTGCATTCCGGGTTACTTCTGGTAAACTGCTGGGATATATCATTTTTGCAAAAGGTATCAAAGTTGATCCAAAAAAGGTTCAAGCTATTATGGACATTCCTCCACCTAAGAACATTAGTTAGATGAGAGGCCTTCAAGGGAGGCTATAATCTATTCGATGCTTCATTTCACAATTGGCCAGTAAGTCACAACCATTCACCAAGACTCTGCATAAAGGTGTGACTTATGAGTGGAATGAAGAATGTAAGAAAGGATTCCAATAGATCAAACAATATCTTGCTAATCTACCAATCTTGATGCCTCCTATTCATGGGAAGCCATTGATCCTTTATATCTCAGCAAAAGACACATCTTTGGGTGCAATACTAGCTGAGGAGGATCAGAATAACAAAGAAAGAGCTATATACTATATTAGCAGAACTCTGGTCTCTTATGAGATGAACTATTCTATCATTGAAAAAAAAAAATTTGTAGTGGTGTTTGCTTCATAAAAATTGTGACACTATATGTTGGCTCACATGACAAGGCTGATTGCCAAAATTGATCCATTAAAATACTTACTCAGCAAAGCTACCCTTACAGGTAGATTAGCCACATGGGTCATGATACTTAGTGAATTTGACATTGAGTATGTAGAGAGGAAAGCTATTAAAGGACAAGCTATTGTAGATCAACTGGTTGAAGCACCTATAACAGATTATCAACAATTAAGTGTTGAATTTCCAAATGAGTCCATAATGCTTCTTACACATCAAACATGAACTATGTTCTTTGATGGCTCATTTACCTAGCAAGGGACAGGTGTTGGAATACTATTCATTACACCACAAAGATACTCTTTACGAAAAGCTTACAAAATATTGTTTCCTTGCATAAACAACATTGCTGAATATGAGGCTTTGATCAATGGAATGAAGATAGTTGTTGAGTGGCATGTGGATGAGCTTAAGGTCTTTGGAGACTCATAATTGGTCATCAACCAAGTTAATGATACCTATCAAACCAAGGATGAAAAATTGGCACCCTATAAATGAATGGTTGATCATCTCACTTGAAGTATTTTGCTCACATTACTTTCCAGCAGGTTCCAAGAGAAGACAATAAAGTAGCAGATGTCATGGCTACTCTCACCTCTCTGTTACAATTGCAATAAAATGCCTTCAAACATGACTTCTTGGTGGAAACATTATGCTATGCAGCCTATAATAATCCTAAATCTAGGATGATCTTTTTAGTCATTGGACATGATTCATCTCGCTACCACCATATTATTCAAGACACATATACCTAGAATGAAAAATTCCACCTAATCTTCAATGCTTCATGTTATGTCATTATTGCTAACAACTTGTATAGGTGAGGTCTAGATGGTACCCTCCTTAGTTTTCTAGAACTTAATGAGTCCAAGTGTGTGTTAGCTAAGGTGCATGAAGGCATCTATGGTTCTCATTCGAGTGGTCTGACATTATCTCATAAACTTATTAGAGCTGGTTACTACTGGCCAAATATGGAAAAAGATTCTATACAAGTTGCCAAGACTTGTAAACAATGTTAACTACATGGAAATCTGATCCATGCTCCTGCCAAAGAGCTCATTCCATTCATCATTTTCTGGCCATTCTAGCAATGGGCCTTTGATTTGGTGGGTTAAATCCATCCTTCTTCTTCAAGAGGACATAAATTCATAATTACACCTACAGACTATTTTACCAAGTGGGTTGAGGTAGTGCCTTTAGCTATAGCTAATGACAAATCTATAGCAAGGTTCATACTGAATTACATCATTTGTAGATATGGTGTACACTCCTCAATAATCATTGACAATGGGGGCAGTTCAAGAACAAGGACCTAAAAGAGTTATGCACCAAATTTAGAATCACTTAGCATTGGTCCTTGATCTATTATCCCTAGGATAATGGACAAGTAGAAGCTTCTAATAAGATAATTCTCAAGATCCTACACATAACAGCTCACAAGTCTGGTACATATTGGTATCTCTAGATTAATCTGGCTTTATGGGCCTATAGAACAAGCATTCAAACTCCAACGGGGGCCATGCCCTTTGCCTTAGTCTATGGCATGGATGTTCTCTTTCCAATTGAGGTCTAGATTCCTACATTGTGAATCTCTCTAAAGAACCTCGTTACTGATGAAGAGATTAGAATATCTCAGCTACAAGAGCTAGAGTTACTAGATAAACATCGGTAAGTGGCGTTTGATCATATAAGAGCATACCAAAAAATAATGTCTAAGAGCTACAATAAGAAATTTAGACCAAGGTAATTCCAAGTGGGTGATCTCATCCTGAGGGAGAACCCCAAGAATCAGCAACAACGTATACAAAAAGGAAAATTTGAACCAAACTGGCTTGGTCCATATGTTATCACTGCAACACTTGGGTCTAGTGCTTATCAATTATCTAATACTAAAGGAGAATAGCTCAAAGAGCCTATCAAAGCTCTTCACTTGAAAAGATTCTATAGCTAAGACATTTCTTATGTGCTCATATATATACTTATTGATCTTGAAAAAATCCAAAAAATGGTATATTATCAAAAATCCTAAAAATTGCAAAATGTCCTAAAAAAATGATCATCTTAGTGAAAACCTGGTAAACAAGCACTTTGATGTATCTATTATCCTGATGAAAACCTGGTAAATAGGCACCTTGATAATACCAAAAAAATAGAAAATTTGAAAAATTAAAGAAAAAATGAAAAATTCAAAAACACAAAAAAATAAATAAAAAAAGAGAAAAGCACAAAAAAATTGAAAAAGAAGAAAAATGTGCCATTGATGAAAACCTGGTAAACAGGCATCATGGTAGCAAAAATAGAACAAGCAGCCAAGATGGTGAAAAATTAGTAAACTAGCACCTCTTGTTTCCCAATGCTATACTTATTGCAGCACCACTTGGCTCTTGCATTCCTACTTTAGTTTGCTTTCTCTCTTTCCTGATTTAGTTTATTTCCCACTTCAGTCTGTTTCCTACTTTAGTTTGATAGCTCATGCAATTTATTTTAGTTGTCTTTAAGATTATGCTCCACTCTTCATGGTTTGAAACTGATCACATTTGGGGGCACCTTCTTGGTCTAAGGGGCATTGTCCTATCACTTTCAGAAGTTTTGTTCATGCATTAGTCACCAGTGGTTCTCACTGTGTCTTCCTACTGATGCCTAACTACTTTTGAGATCTCTCTCCTTGAGGATCTCTCAGCTATTAGTCGCTAGTGGTTCTCACTATGCCTACCTACTGATATGTAGCTCTCGTTCAGACCCCTCTCTTTTGGGATCTCTTCCTTATATCAATCACCAGTGGTTCTCATTACGTCTTCTTCTTGATGTTTCATTCGTGCTTGATTCTCTCTTTCAAGAATACTCCTTGTATCAGTCACCAATGGTTCTCACTGCATTCACCTTCTGATACTTGGTTAGCTCTCTGGCATCTCCTTGAGACTTTTTCTCTTGCAATGGTCACCAGTGGTTCTCACTATGTTCGCCTACTATCATTGTCCTATTGAGACTTTGAACATTGTACTTTTCTGATTTGACATCAATCCACTTAAATGGAAAATTGAAATTGGATTTGTAACTCTTTGAAGCATGCTGAGCTTTTCCCTTGCATTCTTGTTATCTACTTTATCATTTTCCCTTGAGTGAATCCAAGATGTCTTTCTTGACTAAGAAATACGAAGAGTGGGGGCATGATCTTTTCTTTTCTTTATGTCTGGTGGTTTAGTTCTAATGATCCAATGAATCTATCTAAGAGGGGTATCCACTATGAGAGCCTTCATCTAGTGTTGGATGGCCATGTGTAACTTGATTCCTTTTATATGGACACTTTAGTGAGGTTGGGTCTTCTCCTTGTCTATTTTGAGCAAGTTCTTTTGGCTACAAGTGAAACTACTAATGCTCATCCTATGAAGTGAATGTAAGGGTCATTGCTTATCATTCACTTAGAAAAAAGAAGGAACTCTCATGTTTCTGGCATATTTGTATGCAAGCAACATTCAAGTCATTCTAGCAATTATTCTTTGATGCTTATGATTAACTTGCTAAATCAAAAGGAATAGGTGTTCAGGTCATTATGGCTTCTTGTGCCTTAATGCTTACATCTCATCCCAACAAATCTAACACTTATGTCATATTCATATTCTCACGATTGTAATGTCAATGAGGATTGTATGGCATCTTGCGATTGTCCTGTACCTAAAAACTCATGATGATAATACAATGAGTCCAACAACCAAATCCTAGGGATTGCATGTTCATTCTAGGCTTGCATCTAGCTTAAGCTTGCATTTTTTATTTTAGGTTTGCATTGAGACAGTGTTTTGTTGCTCACTTTTTTGTTCTCTTCTAGATATATTCATCAAAGTTTCTCATCTTTTGTCCCAGGTTCCTCTTGGCTACACAAGTGTCTGGTTCTCATTCTTGATCTTCAAATATCCTTTTGATTAGTACATGTTGTATATTGCAACATCCTGCATGAGATGATTAGTACCATTTTCATTTCATTTTCATACCATTTCCATTGCATTTTCATTACACTACATTACATTTTCATTTCACATTTCAATCATTATATGCATGCATTCTACATCTACATATCCATCTACCATCTATCATCGTATTTCACATTGCATATTCATATACTATCATAAAACAAAACATGTACATATTCATATCATGAAAGAAAGCATGTGCATCTCATACATATCTAATCCATACATCTAAATCATCTAGGAAACATCTCATAAAACATGAACATCAACATTAAAGCACTATATAAACAAGTACAATGATATCAAAGAGGCAATCTCATATATATATCTCATGGTCAATCGATGTCATGTACAAAAAGGAATGGTGCTACTTGAGCACAATATCAAAATATGGACTACAATATGAATGTCAAAATGAGCTAACTCTACCCATCGCCACCTAGAGGAGGTGGTGGTGGTGGTCCCTATGGTGGTCCCTAAGGGGGTCCCTATGGAGGTGCCTATGGTGGTGCTCCTAGTGGTGGAGGTCCTTGTGGTGTGCTGACATACTCAAAAAATAGAGGCACCTACTCTGATAGATCTAGAACAATGCCTACATATACCGCATAGTAGTAAGCTTCCTAAGAAAACTCATATCTCATCTCTAGCCATGACCTCGCCAGCTCCTTTCAGAGCTCTCTAATCTCTTGCTCCCTTTTAGCCATCTGCATCTCTTGGATGATGACCTAGGTATGGTAGTCATCCCTCTCCTGTTGTACCTATCAAACTCTCTCTTAGCTCTTCCTAGGAGCCTCCTATACCTATGCTAGCTATGGTGGTCCCTATGTAGCCTGATCAGACATATCAATATCCTTGACCTATGCCTCCTTATCAGGAGGCATCTGTTATGATGGGTCCCCCATCTTCTATCTAGTGGGCCTTTGCTCAGTCCCACTATTGTCAGCACCTATATCTGACCCCATAGTCCTTGAGGGGATGTCCATCTGCCATGTCCTTAGCATCAATACCCTCCTTCTCTATTGCTATTGTTGTGGCCCCTATTGTGCAACTTGCTACTATCCAGGCTATTGTACTAGTATCTATTTCTAGGCAGGTACCTACTATTGCTATTGTGCCCCCTGAAGCATGCTAACAGGATTTGTGAATCTTGGGAAGGGGCACACCAAGAAGTGATCTTGATATGTAGGCATCATCCTTGCATTGGTGACATCCACCATGTAGTCCCAATGAGCTGGAGGTACTTGTGCCTCAATCATGCATCTACCCTGATCTAACCTAGGCTACCAGCCCTTCTTTGTCTCATCGACAAAGTGAGCATATGTAGCATACTCCTATGAGAGGTCATGTGGCCTCCCAAACTTCCTCATAACTCGTGTAACTAGGAATCATTCAATGATGCTAATGGTGTGCCCAATTAGTAGATGCAAGACAAACATGTAAGAAAGCTCCTGCAGAGCATCATCCCATGGCTCTATGGCTATCCAAGGTCTCCACACAACTACTGCCATATCATCTAACTACCCACATTATTACTCGGTCTTACCTAGTGCTAGCTGAGTCATAGGGCCTACATATCTATAAATGTAGGGATCGAGGTGCTGCCATGTATCATGAAATATCGGCCTACAAATAGGGAGATGCTCCCAGGCCTAGATCTGTAATACAAAGACTCCAATGGCTATGGTCTTATAACTTTGATACATGATCACAACATCTTGTGGTACATCCATACAAGCATGCACTCACCCCATCTGAATCTGATAGCTAGCCTATCCAGCATCTGTTGTAGCATCTATCCCTAGCCACACTCCAATCTATGTTTTCCCCAATCTAGAACCAAGTAACAACTTAGGAATATGGCTAAAATGACTGCTAATCAGTGAGCACCACCATATCTGTTGACCATATCATCCCATGAGATGGCTTGACCCATCACTAACTCATCTCTTAATATGGCTCTTAGTGCCAATGTACCTTCCCTCGGCTATATATCATATTCAACATGGGTGTCATGGAAGGGTATCCTCAGTATCTGATAGACGTCTTTGGGAGTGACTATCATCTCCCCCATCAGCAAATGAAATGTGTTTGTCTCCGAATGGAAATGCTCAACAAGTGCACCTAGAAGATCATTATTTACCTGAATGTGAGGTATATCATGCCAATACATCAATCCTAGCCCATTAATGTGGGCACCCTCAACATTGGTCAACCTCTGTACAAATGTGGTGATGACTAGATGGTGTGACTGAAATGCGATATCTAGGAAGTCAACCTACAAAGCAAGCGATGACATTGGATCAGTATCTCAACATGGTGGTGTTCAAAGTAACAACAACAAATAAAGAAATGCATCTATCCTAAACACAACTTTATGACACTCCACTTGGCTGACTTCATGTAAATTTGGCAAAGATTCTACAAAGTGCAACAGATTTTTGCACCAGACAGGATCCTATTTCACACAAGATTTCATCACCAAGATGAAATTTTGCATGACATCTTCTAGTGGCTCACATGAGAACACGAAGCCACCCGATGTGAGGATGCTCTAACACCCATGAGGAAACCATTTTCTCATGTGAGGGGTAATTGGGGCTAGTGTGAGGAAATTCTTTCCTCATGCGAGAATTGAAGAACTAGGCCTAAACATGATAAAAATCTAACCTAATCAGCCTAGAAAGTGATTATAACTTGAATTACAAGATGGTTTATCGACTACTCATAGGTGGGTCATACTCTAGCAATCAGCTATGGCATCAGGTGTGCTCAAATCGATGTGGATGCACTAGAACACCCTCCATTCTCTCTCAGGGCTCTTAGATTCACAAGAAGACAATGTGAATAATGAGCTGAAAATGACCCCTTCGGGCCTTATATAGCTTTTGACCTAATTTTCAAAAGTGCTCCATTTAACCTAAAAACTTCACCCTTGGCTAAATCGACCATTCTGAATCCATTTTTGGGATCAAAATCAAAATCTAACATCTCTAGATGGCTCAAAATCATGTCTTAAAATTATGGGCTCCTTTGGGATCGGATGCTTGTGTAGTCAGCCTTCTAGCATCATTTTCCTACTAGATTCTCATCTCCTTATCATTTTCTCAGCTTCTTCATCTTTTTCATCAAAGTCAACTCTAGTTAAATGTGGTCAACCATAGTCAAACTTGGTCAATAGGACTTTCAAATTGCTCCAAATTTCTTTTGCAGCTTCTTGAATCTAGTCTAATTGCTTCTATTCTACAACCTCTTTTTGTCAATCGTCCTTCTGATATATCATCTATTGGTTTCATTCTCGAGGGGGCAAGATGATTACATCATTTAATCTTGTCAAATCAATTCTCGATTCAGTCTGATCTAAATGAAAAGTCCTTGTCGCTTGGGGCATCTCATCTCTAGGGGCATCTTTGCCTCACATCTTGTCATCTTGTCATCTATCTTTTAGGTATCTGAGCAATCTGACTCAGATCCTCAAGGATCAAGCTTCATTCTAGAGATGGTTCTCAAAATCTTTTAGGTATTGGGGAAATCTAACCCTAATTCTTGAGAGTCAAGCTTCATTCTGGAGATGGCTATTGAAAGCTCTTTTTGACTGTTATCTAGGCAACCTAACCTAGGTCTCAAAGGGCTAAGTTTCATATTGGGGCAATCCTACCTTGATTCTAGAGATAGTCCTAAATCTTCATCAATCGGTATTTGGGAAATCTAACCTTGATTCCAATTTTCTCTCAAGTGGTAATCTAATCATTATCTTAGCAATCTAACTTAGACTTCAGAGAATCTGCTTCATCTTGAAGTTGGTTCGGTATCTTGAATTGATTGATGTCTTGGCAATCTAACCTTGATTTCTGAGATGCTCATCATCTATCACCTTAGACTATTCTTTGAATCAATGCACTACTTGCACATCAATTCAAAGAGGGCAAAATGTATTTCCCCAAAATTGGCACCTTACAATTCTAATGAATTTTGGTGCATTTCTTCAATTTCTATATCATCGAAGTCTTATTGTACTAGGCAATTCTATCTCCTATCTAACTTTATTTGACTTGGTCTCAAATGCAAAAACCCTAAAATTTCATTAATCATACACTATATTTAATTCCTAAATATTCAACTTTATTGGCTAAATAATCCATATGATTAATTAATTTAATTCTAAAGTCCTAGTGTTTTTAATTAAATTAATTCCACCCTCTTCAGTTAATACACATCATGGAATTAAATAATTATTTGGTTATTTGAATGGACATCTTTATTTGGATTTAATTAATTCAAATTATTCAAAAGGTCATCCATATGTGGCAATAATCCATTCTTTTAATTAAATAATTATTCAATATTTGTCTCATCTTCCTCCATGGAAATCAAGAGTCGACCATTTCATTTCAAGAAAATCTTCATCCTTCCTTCGGGCTTGTCTATATTATGAACCTTCTCTTCTTCATTTTGAAGGAGGCAGTTGTGAGAGTATCTAAAATATAGTCATTTTTTGTCTCAATTATTTCATGTTTCCAAGCTTTTATTGCATATTAGTTTTAAATCTCATTTAGTATAATTGCATTCTCATAATTAGTGTAATTTTCTTATTGTTTTATCTTAGATTAATTGCAATTTGTTCATCTTTCAAGTTTTCAAAATCCTTCATATTAGCTTGGTCTTTTGGTTATTGGCTCTTGTTCTGAGAGTAATTCAAACACCCCAGCTAATTAGGAGGCAACAGGTCAAATCGATAGAATCTTGTGAATTGGGTAACTCATACTCATCTTCATGATTTGATGATAGAGCAATCATTATGTTGTGTCTATGGATAGATTAGAGGTCCACATTCAGCAATAAACAAATACCTCCAATAGAAACTTCTCTATTGTTCTAGGAAGAGATGAACTACTTGGATAATTCCTCATCATGCCCACCATTTATGCACTCCATGAAACCCTAGATACCACTTTCTTTATAGTAGTGGGTCACCATAGGGTTAGAGGAGAATGCCTCATCAATTTTATCTAGTTCAATGCATAAGGCATAGCCTCCCATGTTGATAATCTCCTTATCCTGTGCCAGATTTTCTTGAGAATTATAGGGCCAAACTTCATGAACTAGAACATAAAAATGGTTATTTTGAGTTAATCGCTTAAAGAGGAAAGAATACATAAAAGGTAGGCGTTGGGTAGTTTTGGGGGAGTTAGGCTCTATATTGTGATATCCCTCAGATCTCCAAGCACAATAATTAGTAGTTACACTAGGGCTGCACTTAGTGTCCTTGTTAACCAAAAAAACCTATTGATGCAGATAGTTATCTCTCCACACGTATTCACACAAAAGACAATTATGATCCTTTCTGGGGTTTTGGCCATACTTATTCATAATCACAAAAATCATCAAGTTACACCTCCATGTAAATAAGGTATGGATTTTATCTTAGTTGACATCTTGGCACATTTTAAATATTATTGGTATCACTTTTCTCCAGCCCGATCAGTTGTTGTGTCTCCCTAGGTAGCTCACTGATCTCCTTCTAATTACTCAGCCTGGTTTGATTAAGACTAATAGCAACCATCAAATCCACCACTGCATTTTCCTCCATGTAGGTGTGGGAAATAGTCATGCCTTGGGGATTGTTGAGAAGCCCATGGATTTCTAAGATTATGATGTTTACCTACCACCCCGCATTAGCTCTTCTTTTGATAGCCTCCACCACCACTTTGGAATCCCCCTTGATTTCCAGTAGTCTGATGTTCATTTGAATGGAAAATTTAATCCCCCATAATAGAGCCATGTCATCAGCTTGATTGACCATGCACTTCTTAAGAGGCCCCGCATAAGCCAAGAGGAAATTGCCATTGTGGTCTCTTAGGACACCTACCCCACCCTGGGTGAGATTAGTAGTCACTCCATCTAAGTTTAATTTGGTCCAACCACTGTGTGGGGTAGTCCATCAGGTAGCTTTCCTGGCCATTAATTTGGAGTTATCAAACCTGGAGAAGCCAGTCAGCAGTTTCCAATTCTTAGCCATATTGGTCTCCTAGGTAGATGAGGGTGCCGATGGGAGTTTCCATTTAGCCGTGTTGGTATTCATGTATAGGACCTTGGTTTTGAGATAGAGGCAAGCCTTAGGCAAGGAACAAGACTCCCTAAATATCTTGTAATTCATTTCTTTCCAAATAGCCTAGTAGATGTGTGGAGGTAGAATTCGGCATAGGATCTAGATGAGGGATGATTGGAGGGAGATCTTGAGATAGTGAATTGGTAGACATCAATACCCAAAGCCCACAAGATTCTTGATTTTCCAATAACTTCCTGTCAAATTTTGGTGGCATAATTATAGTGTATGAATAGGTGATTCACCATCTCCTGCTCTTTTATGCATACGACACACCTACTGGCCATGGAGAAGCCTCTTTTTATGAGGTTTTCCTAGGTTAAGACTTTACCATGCATAGGGGTCCACCAGAAGAAGTTGATTTTTGGCATGAGATGAGGAATCCACACCTTCATCCAATCCTCTAAATTATTCTTTTCCTTTAGAAGAAGGTTGTAAGCCATCTTGACCAAGAATGTACCTACTTGGGTAGGGGCCCAAATGATGGAATTTTGACCACCCAAACCCAGAATTCTGACATTTCCCAAAATTCCATGAGCTCGTTTTCCAAGTGCTTTAGTTACAATATGTCTCTAACTAATCTAGATATATCTTTCCAATTCCCTCCAACAATGTAGTTAAAGGTTATGTTGCCAAGTATAGACCAGAGGAAGTTTTTGAGGGGGTTGAATATACTAACAATGTTAAGGAATTTTAGAATCCAATAGTCATTCTAGAATCTAATGGATCTCCCATCTCCAAGCTGCCAAAAAGCACCTTTAGATAGCAAGGTTTTACATTTACAGATATTCACCCAACATTTGGAGCCATTGGGGAGGTCATTATCTTGGTACATCATCCCATAGGGGTGCCCTTGAAGGTACTTAGCTTCCATTATCCTACACCAGTCCGCTTTCCTTTCTATGAGCTTCTAGGCTACTTTCATGGTGAGGTCCCTATTCATTAAGCCAATTCTCCTCAAGCCTAAACCACCCAGCTATTTTGGTAGACAAAAAATTTATCAATTGACTAGGGACATGCTCTTTTTCTCTTTAGAGCCAGCCCACAAGAAGGTTCTCTGAATTTTTTCTACCCTATCTGCCATGTTTCTTTTGATCTTAAAGAGTGACAGAAAGTAGACCGAAAGCCCTTGGAGAGAAGAAGCCACCAGCTAAAGTTTACTCACATTTCTCAGAATCTTCCCTTTCCATCTAGCAAGTTTTCTCTGAGTTCTCTCTAGGATGGTGTTCCATAATTTGTGGGACACCTCTTTAATTGTGAGGGGTGTTAGAAAGTAAAGATCCCCAAGATAATTGAGAGGGGGGGGGGATGAATCGGTTATCTGATAATTTAACCATTCAATTGCTTTAAACAATATAATTAATGTGCTAATCAACCATAGAAAGATAACCATACACAATTACACAATAACACAAGATATGTTGACTAGGGAACCTCTTGAAAAGAGTAAACCCTGGTGGGAATGATGCCCACAAAATGATGCACTAATATGAAATTTCCTTGTTAGAAGATGGACACTGTTAGGAGTTTTATGAAATATTTTTAGTACATATGAGTCCCTGTTAGGAGATTTTGAATCCCTGTTAAAAGATTCTAACCCGGTTAAGAGTTTATGGAAGACAGAAGGACCCACTGCCCAAACAGCTTCAAGGTAAGATCTTTGAACCCACTGTCCAAAGGATTTTAGAATTATTCAATAGAATAATATGAAATATATTACCTCCTTCACACTATGCCAAAACTGCACTCTCTGCTACACAAGATCACAATTCCAGATCTCTGTACTCACAAGTCTTCCTTCATCACTGACTTAGCTCTTTTCTTCACTTCATGCATATATTTGCATCTCAACCTTCACAATACATATTACAAAAAGGAAAAGATTCCTTCTTATATACCAAACTCAAATAATTACAAATGAGTCGGTCCTCAATTACAAAATAATAGATTCTACATGCTACACACAAAATTTCACATAAAACTGTTGGCTTCCAGATATTGTAACTTTCTCCAAACATATCTTTGAAGTTTGCGCTATGAACCACATCATCATTAATGAGTCTTGTAATACCCACCCGTAGGATGCTTTTTAGTTTTCTTTATGTTTTAGATGTATGACCGAATTCTTTTAGGTCACTTTCCATTTGATCGATTATTGTTTCATTAATGATGATTATGGATTATTATTATATGCTTTCCAAGTATATGCGTAGATTAGATGATGATGCTTCATGATGTTAGATTACATGTTTTATATTGAATACGATGTACTTAGCCCATACTTGCATGTGTATGGTGATTATGTGTCTGTATCTATTTGATGTGTTTGTGTGGTAGAGGACGGAGGCGTAGTTACTCACATAGTTGAGATCCACACATTCGACCGTACCCTATCATTGTCTGTTATATATTGTATGTACATGCTTTGTCTTTTGATGACAGGTTCGCAGGTACAGGGCATCGTCTTCCCTGAATTGGCAGGAGTGAGCGTGCCCACAAACATTCATCTCAATGGTAAAGAGGGGAGATAATTCACAAACCCAAACCCTAACCCTAGCCAATTGTCCTAAAATTGGACAAGTACCAGTATGACTACCTTACCCGAATTCACCTGGTTGGTATGAATTCATGGATCCCATTCTTGAGTCTATGCATGCGTTTTTAGTTTGCTTGGTTTATTGTGCTTGATTCAGTGGATTTATGATTATTCAGGTGATTTTATATGTTTATTTATGTTAGGACTATAGTTGAAATTAATGATTTAATTATATTCCTATGTTTAATTTAGAATATTGTCCAAAGTCAATTATTTGATTAATTAGAATTAATTGATTATTTAATTGAATTTGGAATTTAATTATGTTTGAATGAATAATCAAATAATTGAATATTCAAATGCATGTCCTAGGATGTATTTAATATTTAATTTATTTAAATATGGGTTTAATTATAACATGTGCTTAATTGGTAAATGTTTAGAATTATGCTTGTTTATATTATTAAGTAATTAAATAATTAATTGCATGAATTTGTGATGCATTGATTATTTAATTTATTTAATAAATGAATTTAAATTAAAACATGTGCAAAATTGGAAAAAGAGTTTGTTTTCAAAAAGAAAACTAGTTTTAGAAAGTCAAGTTGAGTTGTGCATATAAATGATATTTTAAATTAATTAATTGTAATTTCTTTCAACTTTGGAGTTTGAGTTGAATTAGGAGTTGTCTTATGAGTCACTTTTCTGATTTGAGTGGAACTCTGAGTTATCTATTGAGTTGTCTTCTGTGATTGCTTGGATGTTGGAATTGAATTCCTATTAGGGGAATTTTGCTTTCATTTTTGGAGAGACAGGTTTTGGAGAGGAATTTTGGAGAAGGCTTGTGTTTTTGGCATTTTTGAGGAATTGTGGATTGTTGTGGATGTTGGATGATTTGAATTTCTCTGTGCATTTGGATTGGGCACCTGGTTGCAAGTTAGTTTTCAATTTGCAGGTTGTGTTTGAATTTGGAGAGAATTTGGTTATCATATCTACAGGGGTTTCCATTTTAAATCCGTTTCTGGCATTGGATCTAACGTAGGCATTGTATTTTGTCTGTTATCTCTATTTTCACATCTATTCGTCTTTCTGTACTTTTATAGTTTTCTATTTGGTAGATCTATGTATTTGATAGATGTGGGTATTTAGAAAACCCTTATGTAGTTAATTTTTATATTTTATTATTACTTGGCATTGTAGTGTTACTCTGGCAAAATTTTATTGAATAATTCTTTATGGTTCTCCTACAAATTGAAATATTAAATCTATTCTATAGTATGACTATAGGGAATGATGAAATAAATTCCTATTGAAAGAAAACCCAATTTTAGTAAAAATACATATTCTGGTTAAATTTTATGGTTGCTGGTAAAATAGGTACAATCAAGATATAACCAGTCATTAGGAAAAAAGTCAAATCTATGCAAGATTATAGTAATATGAGTATGATTAAATATATGTATATTTAACCCTTTTTAAAGGAATAGATTCTTATGGAAAAGAATCTTAGATTTTGTGTATTCTTTAAAAAATAGGACCACCTGGTTTATCCATTATTTATCCCAGATTTTAATTAATATATATATATATATATATATATATATATATATATATATATATATATATATATATATATATATATATATATATATATATATATATATATATATATATATATATATATATATATATATATATATTAGGAGAAATGCATTGTTGATATGTTTATTAATAAATATTTATTAAAACATAAATATATATTGGAAATATATAAAAAAGGTTTTTGGAATGCATTAAATTTATTTTGTTTAAAAAAAATAAAAATTCTAATCACAAAAGTTGTGGTGGGGGCCACAGGATTTGACCCCACCCCACACAGCGCAGGGTACCCCTGGCCGGCGGTACCTACTGGTATCGACGACATAGGACCTATCGGCGGTACCTACTGGTACTGACGACAGAGGACCTACCGGTGGTACCAGATAGGTACCGTGTGGTGGGCATGGGAAGGGGGCGTGGGGCCCGCCGGGATTTCCCCCCCAATAAAGTTTCTTTAATTTTATTTTGTCTTTTGTTTTTTTGTTTATGTTATTAAATTTTTAATTAATACGTGTTTTATTTAGAATTTGTTTAGAAATTGTATTTGTTAATTAACTAAATTAATTTTATTAATTTGATTTGTTTAGTATCAATTAATTTTATTAAGCTCTTAATTTGTTTATTTTTATTTCAAAATTTAGTTGTTTAGTAATTCGAAATTGGTTTCATGGTTTAAATTATTTATGTTATATGTTATTTTAATTGGTTTATTTTATTTATAAATTGTTATTAATAATATTAATTTATGTAGATTTTAATATGTTAATTTTAGTTATTTTAACTTATAGTTTTATTTAATAAACAATTTTGAATTTAGTCGATGTTAAATATTATTTTATGATAATTGACTTTATATTAAATTTTAATATGTGAAAATTGATTTTATATTAAAGTTTAGTATAGATTAATTTGATTCTTGTTTTATTAATTTAGTTTATGATTGAGTTATATCATAATTGTCTTATTATAAATAATAAGATTTCACTATATAGGATGAGATTAAATTAGATGATTTAATTTTGCAAATAAATTAGTGAGACGTTCAAATACAATAAGTTGTTAAATGTTTATGTTTATATTGAAATTGGGCAAATTTTCTATTGAATTCCTAGATCGTCATTAGGGAATATTCTTTTTATTAGTGACTGTAATATGTTGGTTATGTCTTGATTATCTTATCATTATTAAGTGACCTATATTCTGTTTGAATCATGTTCACTGTGATGTTTCGATTCTTGTATTCCAATTTCAGTTATGTAATTGTGAATGTTGGCTTCTTGTTTCTGATCTACATTCTTGTACTTATTATGGTTTCGAATTAGATTGACCTAAGGGGAAACAGAGGTAGGGTTATGCGTCAATTGTATTTGTTTTTAGCAACATGTTTGATGTGTGTGCTTATTTTGATTATCATCTATGTTCTGATCCTATGGGCTCTTGTTGGATATATCTATTTTGGTATCTGTGTAATCATTTGGGTTCCTATGTGTGAGACTGCATATAGGATTACTTGGTTGTATACCTGTTGGTTATTTTTGAGATTATGAGCCTAGGGGAGATTGATTAAGTGTATCTTAGGGGAGTGGCTTACAATAGGGGCTAGGACCCAAAGTGGTCAGTACCTGGGTAACCTGTTGTAGGTTATGTAATTAAGTGATAACATAGTAATTAAAACTTTATAGATCATTTAAAAAGATAATTTAGAGTATGGTTATGATTAGAACTCCTCATATCTGAGAGAGAGAGTATTCTAATCCCACATGGATCATATTGGGGGTCTGAGGCCCAGAGTGGTTAGTCTAGGGTAACTCAATGTTTGAGGGTCCAGGGTCCAAAGTGACCAGTCCAGGGTAACTCAAGTAGTTAGACATGTGATGACACTCCCATACCATGTAGCCTAGATCATCTCCTAAGTTTCTGTTTATGCCTCTGGATTAGTGTTTCTTACCTTGCACTTTATTTGTACACCTTGAGTAGAGAGCTTTTAGGATTCCTTTCTCAGTGGTTATCCTTGTTTGATTTTGGGTCATCCGATTGGGGTTTGTGGTTATCTCCTCAGCACAGTGGGGTAGACCTTTGTGGTTCTACACGGACGGGTGGTAGTGATTCTTTACCATTTGAGATTCGATGTCCTGGTGCTGGTATTGATACTTCTGCAGTTGGATGCTTTCATGGTTCTTCTTTGGTTCTTCATTGATTCTTCATTATTGGTTTCTTTTCATACCTTCATTTATGTAGTCCTATATTAGAGTATCACATGTGATACCTAATATGGACATTGTACTTCTTTGTTAGATTTAATATTACATACCCTACAACATGTGTAGTGGATGTCAGTGTATTAATTATCATGGTTGTCCATGAGATTTGTATTATTGATGTAAGTTGTTATTGTATCATTTATGATATGGAATCTTTTGTCATCTTTCTTTAGTCATGTTTTGTTCTTAAGTAATACTACACCATGGGACCCTTGAGTTTTGTAATCTATGTTGGATGTTGTTCAAATGTGAATAAATGGTAATTGCTTCCGCACTGTTGTGTATCTTGTTTGTTAACTATAAAAAAAAATGTTCACCAAACTTAGTAGCAAGTTATAGGTTTACTTCTCTTGGGTTCCCTGGTGGGGTGTTACAAGTCTCCAACATCCCTTTAACTGTGCAAAATTAGATTCCATCCCAGCTAAGAGATATCCTCTGATTTCCAAAAATCACTTCACAAAAACACTGTCTAAACACTGCTTTCACCAAAATGCTCATAACTCTCATGAATGAATGAATTTATTTTTGCATTGTTAACCATAGGTTAATAACACACCAAAGAACATACCATCAACTACGCAAAAGCCAATCTATAATACAACATGTATGCAAAACAAAACTGTACCTACTTTCCTACTGATATCCAAAATATCACTGTGTTGACATCAATGACAATCCAAGTCATGAATGCAACAACAACTGCTATAGAATGATTGCAAAAATACTTTGCATTCATTCCTAACAATCTCCCCCATTGGCATTGATGGCAACATAGATGAAAAACATCCAATGTTCCAAAAATCCAATACTACAACATCACTGCAAAATATAAAATTAAATCTTGCTTCGTTTTCCTATTCAGCTCTCTCATACAATCCAAAATGTTTTTCATGTATATCTCTCCCCCATTGACATCAATGACAGAAATTCCATCACTAAGTCAACAACTTAATGTCAAAAGACACTTTTCAGAAAAATACAATAACAAGAGTCCTCATGACTCAGCTCATAAACTCCCCCATAGAGGAAGTTCCAACATCCAATCCAAAAGAAAGATAGGGCTCATATACCACTAGACAGATGCAATCATTTGCATCAATTCTCAAAAATAGGTTGGGGAATAACCCCAAGCATACCTCTTAGATACACAAATGTATCCTCA
Organism: Chamaecyparis obtusa; assembly: GCA_027943335.1. Lineage (NCBI taxonomy): Eukaryota > Viridiplantae > Streptophyta > Pinopsida > Cupressales > Cupressaceae > Chamaecyparis > Chamaecyparis obtusa. The sequence goes on along the minus strand of BSBK01008353.1, from coordinate 8,898 downwards.
GGTAAAGGTTTTGTAAATATATCTGCTATCTGTTCCTTTGTGCTTATGTACTCCAATCTTACTTCTTTTTCTACAACTTTCTCTCTTACAACATGATAGTTGATCTCAATATGTTTAGTCTTAGAATGTAAAACAAGATTTTTTGACATACTCACTATACCAGTGTTATCACAATGTATAACAACAGGCTCATCAAACTTTATTCCAATATCCTTCAACATCTGCTTCATCCAAATAATCTGATTACAATTATTTGCCGCTACAACATATTCTACTTCTAATGTACTTTGTGAAGTACAATTCTGCTTCTGATGTACTTTGTGAAGTACAATTCTACTTCTTACTTAACCAAGAGACCAATTTTCTTCCAAGAAAAAAGGCTCCACCACTGGTGCTTTTCTTGTCATCAACACTGCCTCCCCAATCTGCATCAGTATAGGCACATAAAGTAAAATCATTAGAATTCTCATACCATAATCCATAATCCATTGTTCCTTTCAGATATCTTAGTATCCTCTTTACTATTGCATAATGTGATTCTCTAGGTTCTGCTTGAAATCTTGCTACAATCCCAATTGAATGTGCTATATCGGGTCTTGTATGTGTCAAGTACTGCAATCCTCCAATCATAGATCTATATTTTTTCTGCTCAACTGCTAGTGTCTCATCTTTGCTAGATAACTTATGTCCAGTTACCATAGGTGTTCCAATAGGTTTAGATTCTTTCATTCCAAATCTTTCCAATAAGTCATTCAAATACTTAGTCTGACTTACAAATATACCTTCCTTGCTTTGTGTTATCTATAATCCCAAAAAATATTTCATTTCTCCAATCATGCTCATCTCAAATTCAGTCTTCATGTCATCTGCAAATTTTTCACTAGCTTCATCTTCTCCTCCAAAGATAATATCATCAACAAATATAACTATAAACAACAAACCATTCTCAATTTATTTTGTGTATAAGTTACTATCTACTGTTCCTTTTATAAATCCCAATTTCAATAAATACTTATCCAATCTTGCATACCAGGTTCTAGGTGCTTGTTTTAATCCATATAAAGCTTTCTTTAACTTACATACCATATCTCCTTCTTGTGTCAAAGGAAAACCTTCAGGCTGCTCAATGTAGACTTCTTCTTCCAAATCACCATTCAAAAATGCTGATTTCACATCCATCTGATACACTTTGAATTTCTTGTAAGCTACATATGCTAGAAACATTCTCACTGCTTCAAGTTTGGCCACAGGTGCAAAAGTTTCTTCATAGTCAATTCCTTCTTGTTGTGAATATCCTTTACATACCAATCTTGCTTTGTTTCTTATTACTTCTCCTTGCTCATTCATCTTGTTTCTAAATACCCACTTTGTTCCAATCACATTCTTGTCTTCGGGTCTAGGGACCAATTCCCATGTCTTGTTTTTTTCAATCTACTCCAGTTCTTCTTTCATAGCATTAATCCAATGTTCATCTTCACAAGCTTCATTAGTAGTCTTAGGTTCAATTTGAGAAATCAAACATAAATATACTTTATTTCAAGTTAAAACTCCTCTTTCTAAACTTCCAATAACTTGCTCAATAGGGTGATGTCTTGAAATATACCTGTTAGGTGTCATAGTTACTGATCTTGTTCCAATTGTAGATTCTTCTCTGCTTTCTTCTCTATTTTCTTCTCTGTTTTCTTCTTTGTTTTCTTCTTTTTTTTCTTCAGTATGACTTTCATTTAGCAAATCACTGTTAGTTTCAAAAAATAATTTTGCATTTTCAATGTTAGGCTGAGGTTGTGCTTCTCCATCAGATTCATAATCAAGCATTCTTTCCTGAATTTTAAACTTCTCATCAACTTTTACATTTGCACTTTCAACAATAGTCTTAGGTCTTTTGTTATAACATCTATATGCTTTGCTTTTCAAAGAATATCCAAGAAATATTCCTTCATCACTTCTAGGATCAAACTTTCCTATATCATCATCTCTCTTAATATAACATTTACTTCCAAAAATTCTAAAATACTTAACTGAGGGTGCGTGTCCAAACCATAATTCATAAGGTGTCTTGTTTGTATCTGCTCTGATTTGTACTCTGTTCATATTGTATATTGTTGTGTTCACTGCTTCTCTCCAAAAAATCTTAGCCAAATCATTTTCAAACAACATAGCTCTTGCTGCTTCAGTTATTGACCTGTTCCTTCTTTCTACAATACCATTTTGTTCTGGTGTTCTAGGGGCGAAAAGTTGTCTCTTAATACCATTCATTTCACAAAAAGTATTGAACTCTCTAGATGTAAATTCACCACCTCTATCAGATCTTAGACATTTAATCTTCATTCCAGATTCATTCTCAATTTTTCTTTTCATGATCTTAAATTTATCAAATGCTTTAGATTTTTCTTTCAAAAATGCAATCCACATCATCCTTGTAAAATCATCAACTAGAATCATAAAATACCTTTCTCCATAGAATCCTCTAGTCCTAGTAGGACCACTCAAGTCTGTATGAACAATCTCCAACTTCTCTGTTGTTGTGAACTTCTTGCTAGGAAATGAACTCCTTTTCTGCTTTGCCATCATACATTCTTTGCAAATCATGTTAGTAGGTTTCATAATTCTAGGTAAATCTCTTACCGCAAGTGTAAGGCTCACCTTGATAATATTATCAAAGTTTATATGACAAAACCTTTTATGCCATAACCAATTGTCATCAATCTTAGTCATCAAACATGTCATCTCAGTAGGATTCAACTGAAATACATTATCTCTGGTTCTGGATCCTTTTCCAATAAGATTTTCATCTTTATCTTTTATCACACAATTTTTCTTAGTAAACCAAACTTGATAACCCCTATCAGCCAATTGTCCAATGCTTAGTAGATTATGTCTCAATCCATCAACAAAGTAAACATCATTAGTGTTAGTCTTTCCGTCAAGAGTAATAGATCCTATACCCTTAATCAAACAAGGTGCATTATTACCAACTCTAACAATTCCTCCATCATAATCATCTAACTTAACAAACATTCTTTTATCTACAGTCATATGATGTGAACAACCACTGTCTATAATCCAATAAGATTTCTTTTCAACTTGAGAAACTATTGTTTTTTCTTCCCTTTTATCAGTTTCAGAACTTTCTTCTTTAATTGCTACAAATCCTATTTCCTCAAAGTTATCATTATCACTGTCACTTAAATGTCTTTCAATTTCTGCTTCAAGATCTTCATCATTTGCATAATAAGATTCTTTAGATCTCCTAGGTTTAAAGTTGCTTCTATACTTCTTAACTCTTTTAGGACATTTAGATGCAAAATGACCATATTCTTGACAAGTACAACATTTAAATATTTTCTTACCATCTGGTTCTCTTTTTACAAGTAATGCAATTCCTTCTTCAATCTTCTTATCTTCCTCAGATTTAGATCTGCTACTGTTGGCATAATGTCCATTCACACTAGTAATTCTTGTAGGTCTAATGTTAAGAGCACTAAATGTTGTTTCCATTCTAGGTAGCTCTCCTAATAATCTCAAGTTCATCTCTGTTGTTTCTAATCTTCCAAGAAGAGTCTCTCTTGAAAAGTTCGATGTGCAAGGTATCACTTGTTCAATCATCTGTGTTGTCTGCTTGGATACTGGTGTCAAAGTTCTCAAAATTTTCCATATCACTTCATTCTCTGTCTTATCACCTCCACAAGACTTTATTCATGTTACAATCTCAGACATCCTACCAATATAGCTTCTAATAGATTCATCTTCCATCATTCTGATATCTTCAAATGCACAAATCCAATTATGTAATCTAGCCTTCTTTGCATGTTCATCACCTTCAAAAGTAGAATGTAAAGCTTTCCAAATTGCATGAGATGTTTTCAAACATCTTACTTGACTATATTCATTCTCCGGTAGTGCTGACAAAAGTGCTCTTGCAAGTATGTTACACATGAATAGATCTAGTTCATCTTTAGTTCCTGCCTCTAGATTGCCTTCCTCAATGATAGTCTTCTCATTCTTTGTAATCAACCAATAACTTGGTCCTAAACACAATAGATGAGTCTTCATCTTTTCTTTGCAGCTATCAAAATTTACTCCATCAAACTTAGGGCTTTCTTTTCTGAAATTCACCATGGATCTCCTTAAGTTGTTAAACTTTTCTTTCAAGGACCTGCTACTCTGATACCAATTGTTAGAAAGTAAAGATCCCCAAGATAACTGAGAGGGGCGGGGGGGGGAGGGGGCGGTGAATCAGTTATCTGATAATTTAACCATTCAACTACTTTAAACAATATAATTAATGTGCTAATCAACCATAGAAAGATAACCATACATAATTGCACAATAACACAAGATATGTTGACTAGGGAACCTCTTGAAAAGAGTAAACCCCGGTGGGAATGATGCCCATAAAATGATGCACTAATATGAAAGTTCCTTGTTAGAGGATGGACCCTGTTAGGAGTCTTATGAAATAAATTCAGTACATATGAATCCCTGTTAGGATATTTTGAATCCCTCTTAAAAGATTCTAACCCGGTTAAGAGTTTATGGAAGACAGAAGGACCCACTGCCCAAAAAGCTTCAAGGCAAGATCTCTGAACCCACTGTCCAAAAGATCTTAGAATTATTCAATAGAATAATATGAAATATATTAACTCCTTCACACTGTGCCAAAACCACACTCTCTGCTACACAAGATCACAATTCCAGATCTATGTACTCACAAGTCTTCCTTCATCACTGAATTAGATCTTTTCTTCACTTCATGCATATATTCACATCTCAACCTTCACAATACATATTAAAACAAGGAAAACATTCTTTCTTATATACCAAACTCAAATAATTACAAATGAGTCTGTCCTCAATTACAAAATAATAAATTCTACATGCTACACACAAAATTTCACATAAAACTATTGGCTTCTAGATATTGTAACTTTCTCCAAACATATCTTCGAAGTTTGCACTATGAACCATGTCATCATTAATGAGTCTCCAACATCCCTTTAACTACGCAAAATTAGATTCCATCCCAGCTAAGAGATATCCTCTGATTTCCAAAAATAGCCTCACAGAAACACTATCTAAACATTGCTTTCACCAAAATGCTCATAACTCTCATGAATGAATGAATTTCTTTTTGTGTTGTTAACCATAGGTTAATAACACACCAAAGAAAATACCATCAACTATGCAAAAGCCAATCTGCAATACAACATGTGCGCAAAACCAAAACTATACCTACTTTCCTGCTGATATCCAGAATATCACTGTGTTGACATCAATGACAATCCAAGTCATGAATGCAACAACAACTGCTACAGAATGACTACCAAAATACTTTGCATTCATTCCTAACAAGGGGGAGGGATAAGTAGGTAGAGGGGAGTGAAGCCACCAGACAACCCAGGATTTGAAGCAGTCTAGTTATATTCTACATTTTATTTTATTCTAAAAATATTAATCTAAATACAAATTATAGTTATAATTAATAACAAAAAAAGATAAGTACTAGCCACTACATGGCACTTCTTAATATTTTTATTTACCTCTTAAAAATTGGTGGTAGTTTTGTTCAACTATCAATAAATAAAATAAATTTCTCTATGCTTTTTTTTTTCAATTAGATTATTTTCCAAGATAACTTATATAATATAGACATTTTCAATAAATTAAACCTATAAGATAAATTTTTTTTAACAAAACTATATTAGCAATTCAATAGAATGGTATTTTATGTAGAGAGGAATGTGAAATAAATGACAATAGAGAGGAGGCACAACCTATCAAAAAAAACCATATGAGGGCCTTATTGCACCTTTATGAGTTAAATGCAATAGAAATTATTTATGAAATGTTTAAAGGATGATTTTTAATAAAAATAAAAATTATATATATATAGAGTTCTATAAATGTTTATTTCATAAAAAATTACTAATGAACAATTATGAAAAATAAATAAAGGAATACAACTATTTTTATCCAATAGGCTTTTGGTTTGAGGTTGTTTACAACTCAAAGTTGACTCATGTCCATAAATAGGCCTTTTAAAATAATTTTTTGATCATTGTTTGGGTAGAAAATCATTTCCCAATCATGGTTTAGGCATGATAGTTTAGGGTGAGGTGATGGTTAAGGCTCTAGTTTTCTCCAATCTATATAAGACTACAAGCCTACAATGCAGATACCTAGCCTTATAGATTTGTTTCATGCAACTTCCCCTTTGAGGTTGCTCGCAACTAGAAGTTGAATCACGTTGGTAAACAAGTCCCAGAAAGTAGTTTCTCGATCATTATTTAGGCATAAAACTATTTCCTGATCATGGTTTAGGCATGATAGTTTAGGGTAGTTTAGGATGACGTGACGGGTAAGGCTAGGCTATTCTCCAAGGTGGCGACTATCCTTCTGATAGAACACACCACAAATGAATTTTTTTTTTCAAATCTGTGAAAATGCAAAGTTTTTTTTCCAAAATTTGTTGGTTGTTTTTGATCTAGAATATGCAGATGAAGAAGAATAGATCTTGAAATTTTCATAAAAATCTGTTGTATTTTCATATTTTCAAAATCTGTCCGGCAGTGCATTCCTTCGGGAGCATAGTCACGTCCATTCTCTAGTCTGTAGAAGACATCAAGGTTGTAACATGGATCCCTATCATTATAGAGTTATTTTACACAACAAAAAAAAGTAAATAAATGTGGTACAATAGAGTTGTCTTGCAAACAAAATTTATATTACCACTTCTGCCAATGTCCCATGTCTGTAACAACAAATGGTGAATGCTATTTCTCATGCCTAAACATTTTCCTTGTAGTTCTTCCCATGCCTGTAGTAAAAGCTTTAGCTAAAAGATAAATTTTTTTTGATTAATCTCCCCTTGAAAAATTCACTCACTTTTGTGTTGTCTTTTAGACTAGAGAACACATTTAATCATTGCCTTTTCACCCTATTCAATAAATAAGGGAAAGATGGAATTGGAACTCCTTTTTGTATTTTTATAACATGCTCTTGAAATAAAAATAGCATTTCCTAAAGTGAGGAATATTGCTAAGGTGTTATATAGTATGTACGGTGTGTTTGGACTGAGTGTGTTGCATTTTGCATAGCTTTCTATAGTGCATAATGTTGTAGAAAAGGAGATCATATTGTGATGAGGTTGGATTTTCCTAGTGCTCTAAGATTGTAGAAAAATAAGATACACCCATTTTTATTCTACCATTTGAGGATGGATGATATGGATGGGTTACAGTCGGTTATTCAAACATATGGAATGGTGGTAAGTACTCTTGAGAACCTTGACAATGAACATTAGTAACACAAAGTTAAAAATCTTTTATCCATTTGGCCTATATTTCCACTAAATGATTTGGAAGGGAAATGAAGGATACTAGTATAATAAAAATTGAGGAAATTAGTGAAGAGGAGTTGATGAAATGAGAAAATTAGTGAAGAGAAGTTGATGAAATGGTTGGATTTTTTGACCCTACTATTTTTGTCCTTGATGACTGCAGAAGGTGCATCTTACATGGCATTATTTGAAGGCAAATGTTTGTAGTGTATGATATTTATGTGGAAATGTTTTGAAACTCATGATTAAGCTGGTTGACTTGGGTAAAGCACTTGAGTTTGTGCATAAAGTTAAGGTTAAGACTTAAGACTAAGTCACTTGCAGATCTCAATTTACTATTGTTTTGGCAAAGGGCATAATGAAAATATGAAAGAGTTTTGTTGTTTTGTTTTTCAAAGACCTAAGCACAATGGGTTGTGAGGAAGAATTTTGTTGTTCTATTTTTTAAGACCCTAAGCACAACAAGTTGTGAGGAAGAATGTGTTTAGATTACAGTTAGTTTGATTATTTGGATAAAATGGTTGCAATTTTTAACGGTTCGCTGGCTCTGTAATGGGTAATCATACATGACTAGAGGTATAATCTGCAAAACATGGTTTGTTAGCATTTTTTCTTAGGCTTGTGATATATTTTATGGGCTCTTACGATCATTCTTTTAAAAATGCTTAAATGGCAGTTAATGTTAACCTTGGATTTAATTCTAAGGAACAGAGGTTGGCATTTGGATGAATGGGGTTTCTCCAATCATTCATCGTTGATAGTTGAACTATATCTGTGATAGTTGTATTCTATTTTTTACTGATATACTCACATGTATGTATGAATCCAACTATTGTTTTGGAGGATATATATATATATATATATATATATATATATATATATATATATATATATATATATATATATATATATATATATATATATATATGTATGTATGTATGTATGTATATATGTATATATGTATATATGTATATATGTATATATGTATATGTGTGTATGTATATATATATATATATACACACACACACACATATATACACATATATATACATATATATATATATATATACATATACATATATACATATATATATATATATACATATATACATATATACATTTACATATATACATATATATATATACATATATATATACAGAGAGATATATATATATATACACACACAATAACATATATATATATATATATATATATACACAAATATATATATATATATATCTTTATATATATATATAGATATATATATATATATATACATAGATATATATATATATATATATATATACATAGATATATATATATATATATATACACATATACATATATATATACATATATATATATGTATATGTATATATATATATGTATATGTATATATACATCTATATACACATATACATATATATATATATATACATATACATATCTATATATATATGTATATGTATATATATATGTATATATATATGTATATATATATATACATATATATATTACATATACATATATATAGATATGTATATATATATATACATAT